>JAAVUC010000646.1:0-21686 GCA_014898925.1 Fusarium nelsonii
ACGAGAACTTTATGTACCCCGCAGGTACTAGTGGGGCTAGTGAGCTAGAGTGGGGCGAGTGACCTGTTGATGGCTTGTGCCGCTCAAAGAGATAGATGCTCTGCAGTCTCTTGTATCTAATAGAGTGCTAGGATTATTAGTAAGACTTAGGTATTATTCCACGAGATATTAAAAGGTTTAGATATTATATCATAAGATATAAGAGTAATTTATCTATTTTATTATAATATTACTTATTTATTTATCTTCTAGTTTCTAGATTATATTATAGGCTTTATTCTATAGCCCTTTAATATTCTTTATATAACTATATAAGTATACAACTTAGAAATCGGGAGACTAACTATCTCAACTAGTGCTCTTTATTTCAAAACTCATTAATACTCTATATAAACACTATCCCTTTGAGTGCCACAGCCCTTAGGAAGGTCACTCGCCCCACCTAGCTTAGTCATAAGGTTAGTACATGCAGGATACTGAAAGTTCGTAAGATATCTGCCAAGTCTGTAAGGTAGCTCTTTGTAACAATCAAAACTGCTGGGACTTTTACCATCATACAAATTAGTATGTGTGGAAAAGTACCGTTAGTTTCATTTATCTTAATTGGCTCTGTACCCCGGTCGTGACCCCGCCTAAGGGCTGTGGCACTCAAAGGGATAGATCATATGAGAAGAGAGCTGTGCTTACTTTTTATCTGTCCTATAGGATGGATATTACAGAGGCTTTCTCCGGATTGAGCCTAGCAAAGTCAGTTGAGATTTACTAAAGTCAGCCTGGTTCTGTCGTTAGATTGCAACAGGCCGCAGTCTTGTTTAAAATGAATTACCGGTATGCTTAGCTAGCCCTCAGAAATAGACTTAGATAGAACACCGCTGACCAGGGCTTAGAACGAGATATCTGGATTGCTGCTTCAGTGGAAGTCGAAGATCCTCAACCGTACGTAGCCTGAAGGTGAAACGTTAATTGAGACTTTCATAGGTGAAAGGCATCTTTTTAATTGAACAAGTGGCTATGCACTTCTATAGAATACGTTTAATTTTCTAGCCAGACAAGGAGAACGCCAGGCAATCCGTTTGTTGATTTGAATTACGTCGACAGTCACAGCGTTAAGGTCTCTCGACGAGGCCAACTCTAGAAAAGATATAAATCGAGAAGTAGACGAACAATTAACATAAAAACCAAGCCGGTATAGTGGCGTGCCTTACCAGTGCTGAAACCGAATGTCCAAAGCCGTTGGGCGATTTGGATATTGTGCCCGGGATATACAAAAGCGTGGTGCGTTGATTGGTCCTTGTATGCAACAACAGGAAGAACATTCAGTGCAAAGTGCGTTGCTATCAGTTTAATCCATATACAAACTGGTTACTAAAGTCCTTTTGATGACTCTGTTCAAGAAAATGCCCCATGCTTGTAATGGCTAGACGGTCCGGGTTCGGAAGCAATATTGACGACGATGATAAGTCCCCGTTTTGATTGAATTGCGCAGGTCTTCGAAGACCTGGCTTTATAGCTAGATTGTATGTGTCCGAAAGGTTGTTTTGTTTTCAACTGCATATCGCTACGTTGTCCCTACGCTGGCATACACTGAGCAAACCAGATTACTGATAGTCAAGAATGGGTTTATCCCAGTCGATCTCGACTTGTATCGCAATAAGGGACACATGCTGACGACGATATCTCATTGAGACATATCGTAGTGAGACAATGCGTTGTAATACAAATTTCTTGGGTAGCCTTCCCCACAGATAGAGCTTTAGATGTACGTCAAAATGCATATTTCGTTCCTTCTCCCTCCCAGCATCGATCATCCGCTTGGTCACTCTGTGAATGCAAAACCTATACCGGCAATTCCAATACTGGCAAGCCTGGTTCTTTTGTTCTCATCGATGAGAGATAGACTCGTAGAATATATACATATAACTGTCAGTACCTAGGTTCATTTGTTCTTGAACATCATATTGATTAGAAGCACAGGGCTACGCTTTTATGCCGCGCCTTGAGTCTTGCGACGATCATCTAGCACCGATGTTTGCGGCCAAGATCCGGCTATCCCTTTCCTGCGGAGACTCAACCGCATTACACCGGATGGTTTCCCAGCCTGAATTCACGAGTCACATAAGACTTGGCTGCCGACAACTCGCTTCTCGATGATCGGCATTCACAGATATCCGCCCCGGAGCCTTCGATACCCAAACATTACCAGTATGATGCTGGGTTGAAACTCTTGGTTGAGAGCAGTATATATGGACGTGCGAAAGGTTAGTTTGTCCAGAAATTGCAATAAGAATTAAGACCCAGCAATCCTGCCATAGTATGGGGCTGCGTGGGCCGTCCGCCTGGAATTCATATCTAAATTTTGAAATAAGTCGACAAGTGCGGTGTCGCGGTGAAGCGTCCGTGAGTACATGATATCAGCCTCAGGCGTAATTTTGGTGGTCGAAAAAAGCGGTGTCGCGTCAGGTCAGGTTAAATCAGGGCCCAGACGCAGGGCTCATACCAGAATAAGTCTCTGTAAAAGTCCAGAGCGTAGTGTCCTCCTCTCTATCCCTCAGGTCAGGTACTCCCATCACCATCCGTACAGATTAACCAGTCATGGCAGCATCGGCGTCGCTTCCTGCATCTGCCGCGCGCACCCACAGAACGTTATTGCAGCTGTAAAGCCCAGTTAGCATCGGATATCTTGCATTAAACACATGTCGAGATGTCATACCGGATCAGTACTTGTCCCAGGGAGCCAGTGGGCTTGTCGGCGATGTACTCCTCGGTACCGGAAAGCTGAATATTCATGTAGCTGTCGATGGAAACTAATGTTCCCTTGTATTCGACTTCGCCCCATTTTAGGCGAACCAGAACCTGCTTGCTGAGGAGCTCCTCAAGCATAGGGCGAGGGTTGATGGGTGCGAAGCTCATCTTGGCGGGTTTGTGTTGGGTTGTGTTGAGATGAGGTTGAGCGTCGAATTTGAGGTTGATGAGGCCGTGAAGGGACAGGCGCGTCGAGCGTAGTGGGTTTAGGTAGTTCTTGGCCGCGTGCCTGAGGAGAAAATTTGCCCAACTAACGCGGCTTTTCTCCGGTTAATTATTCCCAGCATCCAATGATACCCTACCTAGGTAGTGGAGTAATGGAGTACCGTACCGTACCTGCTTCTTATTGAATCAAGCAATGAATGTCCGTTCTCATCTGCAACAAGTATGCAGCATGTCAATAGGGATACTTTAATTTTGAACAAGTCTGATTGATCATGACAAGAATTGTCATCTGTTGGTGAGTTGCACATTAATATGTTTTACAAACGCGTGACGTAGTATATTAAGTTCTCATGACTTTTAAAGATTGCTGTTGTGCTCCTTAGGTAGTTACTCTCTATGGTTGGCCGTCATGCGATTAACCATGTTACTCCACGAGAACCTCAGAGGTGTTACAATATTTACTGTCTGCTGCCCCCGTCTCTCTCTGTGTGTGTCTCTAGAAGTTTCGATTTGATCTAATAAGGAAGGGTGAATGCGCTATCTGGTGTTCATATGGTTGCATCACATCAGTGTCGCCACCCTACCGCTACAAGCAGTTATTCGTATTCTATACCTAAAGCTTATTACTTACAGGCCTACAAGTCAACGTTAGATGTACTCGATCTGAGGCTCGCAAGGTATCGAGTACCTTCCATGATTTCTCTCGATGCACTGCACGTGGGTCAGTTTCTCCACCGTTCCAAGCCTTAAAGAGCTAGGTCGTTTTGACCGGAAGAGACATTCACCGACCCCGGGTTGGTTGTTGTACAACAAGAGCCCCAGACCCAGACCCAGACCCAACCTTGCGATTCGCCGTTCGCAGGGCTTGGACGTTTTTCTTTCCTTTCCTTTTCTTTCCTTTAAATCCATTGTTGCTCGTCTTTTCCTATTGTCATCAGATGTCAAGTGACGCTTGCAGTGACGGCTAACACAGCTGATAATTACCTACCTATCTGTGACTATAAGCATTGTTAAAAGCCTTCATCTTTTTCTGCTGGGCTGGTTCTTGAGCTTCCTTTCCACCGCCACTACACCACTGAACTACGTCACTGTCAAACTCTTCTGTGAATCCTCAGCGATGGCCGACTTTGCCAATTTCGACGGGACTCCCAGCAGTTTGGGCAGCGAGACGAGCAAGAGAAAAGCCGCCATCCTTGACAGACATCTCCCAGATGGATATTCAGCCGAACCAGATGTTGCTTTTGGTCCCGCAAATCCTTCCGCTTCGGCCTCGGCCTCTGCTTCGGCCACAAACGTCAACGATGACTCCCAAGCAGAACCTGTCGAATCTTCGCTCCTCCTGCAAGGTGGTGATATGCACCGCGACATGTTCAAGATCAAGGCCCGCGCCAATTCCCTCCGCCGCGCAGCTACCTTCTCCCACCATTCCACCCCTCGCTTGGCAGCCGAAGACGAACTCAGTCACTCTGAGCAGCGTGAGCCCGGAGGCTTCCGACGCTATCACATTCAGCGACGTGCCCGGCAAAGACGCATGAGTGGTTATACAATTGTGGCCAAGAACTTTGTCGATTTCCTCGACCTGTACGGAAGCTTCGCCGGCGAAGATCTCGAGGATGCTGACAGCGAGGACGAGTCTGCCATTGACGATCGGGAGGATGGCGACGTCGAGCAGCCACCCGAACTGCGACCACTACTCGGACGAAGACGAAGCTCCAAGAGGCTGCGCAAAACAGGAGATGCTACAACTACAAAAACCTTCTTCACACTCATCAAGGCTTTCATTGGAACCGGAATCATGTTCCTGCCCAAGGCCTTTCGCAATGGTGGAATTCTGTTTTCATCAATCACGCTAATCGTACTTTCTTTGGTCAACTGCGGGTGCTTTCGGCTTCTTCTTGACTGCCGTCAGATCTACGGAGGCGGTTACGGAGAACTTGGTGAAGCCATCATTGGTCCCCGATTCAGAAGTTTGGTGCTCGCATCAATTGCCATCTCCCAGCTTGGATTCGTCTGTGCTGGTCTCATCTTCACGGCAGAAAATCTCTACGCCTTCCTTGACGCCGTGACCGCCAACCACCGCGAGTTGATGTTCAATGTGCCCAGTTTGATTGCTCTCCAGTTGGTAGCCCTTGTTCCTCTTGCACTTATCCGAAACATCTCCAAGCTTGGACCTGCCGCCCTCCTTGCTGATGTCTTTATCCTAATTGGAATCGTATACATCTGGTATTTTGATATCGCAGCACTCTCCCAGCACGGCATGGACCCAACTGTGACGCTGTTTAACCCCAGGGATTTCACCTTGACTGTCGGCTCAGGCATTTTCACTTTTGAAGGCATTGGGCTTATCCTGCCCATTCAGTCAAGTATGAAGAGGCCGGAACATTTCCCTGGTCTCCTCTACTTGGTAATGTTCATCATAACCATCATTTTCACATCAGTTGGAGCGCTCTGTTATGCGACATTCGGTGAGGATACCAAGATCCAGGTCATTTCCAACTTTCCTCAGGATTCGCCTCTTGTCAACGCTGTCCAGTTTCTTTATTCCCTTGCGGTCCTGGCAGGTGACCCTGTTCAACTGTTCCCAGCTGCTCGTATTATCGAGACATCCATCTTTGGAGAGCGGGCGACCGGCAAGAAGAGCAGTGCGATCAAGTGGAAGAAGAATGCTCTAAGAACTTTCATTGCAGGCGTGTGCGTAGGTGTCAGCATCCTCGGCGCGAGCGATTTGGACAAGTTTGTGGCATTGATCGGTAGCTTTGCTTGTGTTCCCCTGGTCTACATCTACCCTGCGCTGTTGCACTACAAGGGAGCGGCTCAAACCACTAGGGCCAAGGTCATCGATATCATCGTCATGGTTGTTGGCTTCATTGCCATGGTATACACCACCCTGGTCACTGTGTACCAGTGGATTGACAGTGCTTGAACAAGCACGAGCTCGGTGGAAAAGGGATCAAAAAAATAAAGATTGGTAGAAAAGGCAACTTTTAAATGGGGAAACACTAGGTCGGGGCTTGCAAGTGTGGTTAGAGCATTTATGTTCTTTGCCTTCTTGTCATCTTGTTGTTGGCGGTTGATGATGGCTCTGTTCGAAATTGTAGCAGAGGATGCAGGTAACAAAGCGAAGCGAAGTGAAGCAGCATGATGTCATGTGTAATGTTTGAAGGTTTTGTAGAAGGCGTTGATTTGTTCTGTTTTGAAGCTAAGGCAGACTGTTTCTAGTACCCACGATAATCTAGATACCATACACTCCCTGGTAAATTCGTATAATATCTGTCCCGTCGATGAAAAGGCGATTGTGTTTGAAGCCTAGACTCTAATCCCATATCTAGAATGGCCTGGTTTGATCCATTGTGATGCAGAAGCCAGAAGCGAGTGTCAAGCTCCCGTATACTGTACTTAAAGAAATTTGTGTATTGGGGACTGCAAGGCTGCTGTCTCTCACTAAGTGATGCGAGCAATCTCATGACTGGCGCCGATCTTCGCATTGGCGGCGCCTACACTGCGTGGTAGAGTTTAAGCATCTGAGCAGAATGAACCGAGTCGCACAGCAAGCTGAGCCTTGGTGTTTTCTTGGGTATCCTTTTTATGCGGAAAGCATTTTGTACAGTTTTATACATTTTCGATTGAGCTCCCGTCCCTTCGGAGGTCCTGGTGCACAGTTTGAATGTTTATTTCACCCGATATCCTTCAATTGGGACTCGTCACATGCGAGAACGTCTTTTCCTGCCCAAGCTTACTCAATAGCCCAGGCTGTATCCTCAGTTTCGCCTCAATATCCTTCTCAGGTACACCTCGATCGCGCAACTTCATAGCATCTACCAACGTCCTCATGTCAAGGAACCGTCGGCCACCACGTCCCATGTTTGCGAAATCCTCCTCGGCCTCATCTTGAAGTCGATCTCGAGCTCCAAGCGCTACTAGAGTTGGATTGCTTCGAGTCGGGGCAAAGTGAGGGCCTGAAGGCGCTGAGGACCCGAGGGGCGTAGCGGCAGTAGACGATGGTGAATACGTAGGGTTCGAATCGGCAATGCCCATTTGATGCAGGCGGCGCGAGAAGTCACCGGTAGGGAAATCGGGGTCTGCGGCATCAGCTCGAATAGCTACGAGCATCAGTCAGAGGCCAGCGATTAAATGTGAAGCATTTTGATTCACCCACCATCACCCTTTGCACTGTTCCCGAGAGTATTGGGTTGTGTTTTGGGGGCCTTTGGTCTCGGTTGACGTGCTACTGCTTGAGGAACTGCGGATCCTGGGGCTCGCGCAGGATACTTTCGCGCTGCGCCTTTGGCGACTTTGGATGGTGAAGAACCCATGATAGTTGTGTATGCGAAGACGAATATAAGGGACCAGAAGAACAAAAAGTCCGGGAGGACTAATACTACGCGAATGAATTGGCGCAATGGGAAGATCAACGAATGCTCACGTCAATTAAGGTACTGAGCATAAGTGGCGGGCCTTTTCGATGATGTTATCGATATCGGTGCGCAATTCTTCCGTACCTTAATCATCAATTACCTACTAAGGTATAGGTACCTACTAGGGTGTGGGGGTTATCAACTTGAAACTATTTCATCTTTATTCCTGTCAAGGTATTTCTTCTCCCACCAATTTATAGTGTCTTTGTTCTTGTGTGTGTGTGTGTGTGTGTGTGTGTGTGTGTGTGTGTTTCATTCTTCTTTCACTAACACAACTAAATATCAAGATAATACAGATGAGGCTGTTTCCAAGCACCAATGCTGCTACGCTTGTCTTGCCATACTTAGGCAGACTACATGGGTATATTGCGCCTGTACATGCAGTTTAACAAACACAACGCTAGGGTTGTCAAAACCAAGATGTCCTCTTATCCTGACAGGTCGAATGGCAACCCACAGATGTCAGTTCCATTTCAATGGTGACAACAACATGCTTAACCAACTCCGTCTCTGCTCCGACCGTCATTATGTATCAGAACAATCTAGGGTCGATACCAGGCGCTGAACGAAGCAAGGTCGCAAGATCATTGGGAATTCGGGGGTCGAAAGACCAGACTTGAGGTTTGGTGAATGTCCACTCAGGGGGGATCATTCCACCATGTTCGTCCTCTATCCAGGCCAAGGCCCCATTACTCATTGCGACAGGCTTGCCTGTAAGTTTTCCTCCGTCCTGCGTCTGTAAACGCTCCCCTGTCATCAAATGACACCAAAATTGCTGACCCTGTGGATCAGTCCTGAGCTGAGCGATCTTGACCGGTTGCCCGTTTGCAAGATAGAGGTCGCAAAGGAACTCGCCGACCACGTATGGCCCGGAGACACCATTATAGGCTAGATGGCGAGCCATGGCGATCTGCCAGGAGAGACATATGTTCGGGTCACGTAGTTGAGCTGGCGTTGGCACTCTAGGACATCTAGTGATCAATTCTGGGGAGCAATGTGGAATTTTCTGGCCTGCAATATCGGTAAAGGAGGGGCCATGACTGGTAGGTGTGGCGATGGCGGTGTTTGCACTGCTGCAAATACGTTTCTCAGCCCGCTTCGCTTGACTGATAGATGTCCTGCAACCTCTGGCGCTCTTGGAAACCTTCGAGACATTTAGCTTATCCTGCTTGGACTTTCTGGGTTGGCGTGAACTGAGACGGGATCGCGCACTACTCTCGGCACGGTTCTGATTACTAGCCAGGGCATTGGAGGAGAGGTCGTAGGGTGGCTTTTCGGACGGTTGCTTGTCAGCCAGGGCATGACTTGGTTGAGGAAGTGCCATGAGGTCGTAGGTCGGACGCTCGTCGTCCTGTTTTGGTATAGCGAAAGGTTGACTGTCTGGCCGCTTGGGGCAAGGAGTAGCAACCCTGATAGTATCCTTGGGTGGATTTAGAGCCAAGTGGTCGGTTGCGACTAAGATGGGAGCCATGAAGGCGCAGCTGGTGGCCACTGTGATACTGTCCTCAATCTTGTCTGGATGGGAATGGCCTGATACTCCTCCTTTAGACTCTCGTCAGTACCGAATCCCCTTGGTCTAAACAGAAGCGCAACCACACAAACCCTAAGGAGCTTCACTGCCGCCGTTGTTGGTCAGGTTATCGGGTGTTTGGGCCTGAGAGATGCTGTTCTTCTTTTCTAGATGGTAAGCGAGTGTTTCTTCAGTTTATGTATCCTCCTATAACGCACCAGCTCAGAGCGCAAGGGGGATGTGAGGGCAACTCGACTTGCGATATTCAGTGTCGGCTTGACTCTAGAAGTCAAGTCAGGTTGCAAAAGCACCTTTCCTTCGGTTGCGGCGGTGGTGCTCATTTTGTGATACTTTTTTAGAGTTGAAAATAAAGAAGAACTATGTGGATGCAGGTTCCGGAGTTAATAGAAAGTTTGATGTTGATGCAGAGATTATTGAGGTTTAATCTTGTGGCATTGAAGTGCCGAGTACCTTGGGTAAACAAACACCGGGCAGGATGAGAGGACCAGCGGAAAAGATACAGTGAGCCTGGATGAGTCCGTCAAAACAGCGTAAGCCAATGATACCTATCTACATAACAAAACTACCTTGGTATCTAATGGTATAGATGAGCAGTGTACTACCAGTAGGTATCCAACTGTTATAACATTAAAGTAAATCGGGACTTGCAATATTAGTACGTACTGAATAGGTAGGTACCTCTCGTGGAAGTGGAAGTGGAAGTGGCAGTGACAGTGGCCACCTGCACTTGCCTCGCAGAGCTTTATCCAGAACGCTCAATTACATGACTGCCACAGAAGCTCAATTTATTACTGATGGCAATTTAGATTTCTTTTCAGAATTAGACGCTACCTACTAACCTAGTAGGTACCTACCTAGTATAAGTCTTTCACTAATTGGGTGCTGTGACCAGACTGTGCAGATACACTGGAGTTATGCGTTATAAGTGATGATTGCAACAGCTACTTCCTGCGCCCGACGAACTCAAGACGAACTCATTCTTCTAATACCTACACGACAAGCTACCAAGTCGCTATACGAGTCAATTGTTGGTTGATAGATATATTCCTAAGGTGCTGTATATGGATCGTTCTCTGTTTCCATTAAATTGTGAAATGTTCCACATCTCAACAGACAAGATGTCGAACAGAGCTATTTGATCAGCAGCCTTGTTCCTATAAATCAAGGCTCGTACATGTACTTATTCCAAACTCAGTGCTCCAGCTTGATGGTAGTGTCTCGTTCGCCAGTTGGCAGTTGAGGTGCGTATGATATGAATCTCTCGCCGGCTGGATATTCCGTTTCCGGATATTCCGCTACAACCTGCCATTACAGGGTCCCGCTGAGCTTCTTGGAAGTTATAACTTATAAGCACAGTCAATCTTAACGGCATTTCCCGCTCATGAAAATGAGCGACATGGCCATCTCCCGAGAAACTGTGTTTCAGGCAGCTGATGCAGTTAACATCATCTCAGAGTTCGTTGCTTACGAGCAAGTGCGAACTCTTACAGATCTACGCAATGCCCTCTTCAAATTCCCTATTGCTGAGAAACAAGAACCTTTTCGAATGGATAATTCCTGTACTGGTGTGGTAGTGTTGTGTCCTTCCGCAGTCCTCTCCACGGCGGAGACAGTCTTGTCAATGGTAAAAGAGCTGGTTGAGACGAGTCGTAAGTGACTGTCATGGGCATCAAAAACAATTGAACATTCGAGGCACAGAACACGCTAATAGTTGAATAGACTCTGGGTCAATTGTCCTCGTTCTCTGCGGTGGTATTGGTCATTCAACCCAGCTGATGCACGATGCCATAACTCGCCATTCTAGATACAACCGCATCGCCAACCAAACTCGGGATCAGCCAGAGGCCCGCATGCTAGCGAATATCGCGGAACAATTCTGGCAACTGAGAGTAAATGATAATACGCAAGGTCCCATGCGAAACGCCGCGAATGAAAAGCTCACGGTCTTGGTTGAAGACGCATCAACAAATTGTGCACTCAACGCGACGAACACGAGGGAGGTGCTAGACTCAAATGGTTATACATCTCCATGTTCCATAGTGGTAGCCCAGGATCCTACCATGTGCCGGCGCACCGTTGCTGCGTTTGAGCAAGTCTATGCTGATAAAGCTCGTGAGGCGCCTACACTCAGAAGCTGGCCCACATTTGTGCCAAAGGTGTCGCCTACAGACTTTTCATCGCCAGAGCCAACAGGAAGTCTCACCTCACTCCTCCGTTATGACTTGTCAAACTTGGAAGACACGCGAAAGAATGGCCTGTGGACCATGGATCGATTCATGTCGCTTTTGTTTGGAGAAATCCCACGAATTCGGGATGATGAAAATGGATACGGGCCACGAGGCAAAGGCTCTATTGCGCATGTCGATATCCCACAGCGTGTCGAGGATGCCTGGAAGTTACTTTGCGACTCCCTCGGCCAGAGTGTGCGATGACATTGACTGGGCGTATAAATGTACATTTAAACTCAGTCGCCCTCTCTTTGTTGAGTCACGCATAAGTTGAGTCACAAAAAACTATGAATCATTGCGTTGAATGTAAAAGAGCACATGGTCAGGCCTGCATAGCATAACCTTAGCATACTACAAGTTCATATCTAGCTATCTCTTGACATTTACCTTGAAGCTGTTCTTAAGGGTGACCAACGCGAGCGTTTTAGTTATCAAGCTGGATGACCACATTTATCTCCTCAGGTTTGACGGAAAGATTTAGATGAGCAAGGAATTAAGGTTCATAACTACACAATTGATGCGAAAGGAAAGCCAGAAACAGGATGAAGCACATGCAAGGCCCCCTGCAACGCATACCAAGTCGAAATGCCTAGAGAGATGAGAAGAAGACGTAGACTCAAATCTAGTATATATGTTGCAGTTCAGTGTGACTGTACAACAAGCGCCCTTGTAGCTCAGTGGTAGAGCGTTGCACTTGTAATGCAAAGGTCCATTGTTCAATCCAGTGCGGGGGCAGTATAACTTCATTTTTCGATTTTTGCATTAAAGATGCTTGCAGGTTTCGAGCTATTGTATCTATATTCCGAAGGCAATTTCTAACAAATTGCCTCTATAGCTCAGTGGTAGAGCGTTGCACTTGTAATGCAAAGGTCCATAGTTCAATCCTGTGTGGAGGCATTCCCTTTGTTTTGGTCTTTTTGCAATTCTCCTTATGCTGTCATTGTAAATCTCTCCTACGAATGCAATTCTTTTGCTCCCTAGTCGCCCGGCTTATTTGCTTTTATATGCCTGACTGTATAGAGCGATAATTGACCGAAGGCACAAGTCATCGATCAAAGACTGCTTCTTGGAATATATGTAGTAGAATCAACTGCTTTATAATATTGCCATGACTTCAACAATACCCCGAGTCAATCTCACTGGAACTCATCCCAACTCATCGGTCCATCACGCTCGCAATGCTCGCAAAACATGTAGAACATCATGTCATTACCAGCCTATGCTTAGGAACTGACTACGACATTCGGACGCATGCAGTTATACATACTGTCCAACCCATGCATCCATGGGCATGAAGTCGACACTTTAAAACGTTTCCTACCCTAGACAAGCTCACGATGTTTGACTTCACGTCCTTCAGCAAATGAACCTTCGAAGGACCATACAAGTTGCTTGGGCAGTTGTGTTTGCCGTATCTGTACTAAGACCAAGAGACAATGCATAAGGGGCCGAGATCGCAAGTTTGCAAGCATTAACGTGGGTATCATTAAGTTAATTGAGGATGCGCAAGCAGGTGCCTCGAATGAATATAGAGATTTACCGACTCCAGGCCGATTATGTCCTCCGTTTTTTGCTAACGGGACCGCCCTTTGTCTTCTTTCCTTTACTTTTAGCCGCGGGTGTGAGCACCTTTTCTTCCTCTTCCTCTTCCTCCACAACTTCGTCGGATCCACCTATCGATATGACATCGTCCTCTGCGCTCTCGCCTTCACTCTGCCCATCTAGCGTAGCTCCAAACGAAAGCTTTCTTGATCGCGCTTCCTCTGTGTCACTACCGAACCCCTCAAAGTCCGACTCGTCATCGGCACCACCAGAACTCTCGCCTCCAACCTTCTCGAGAGCAGCTTCAGCCTCTTGTTGAAGCTGTGCCTCAGCAGAAGCATCTTCGTCCTCTACTGTCTCTTCTTGCTTTCGCTTACGAGGCATTTCTCCGAGTCTGCCTTCGCGGTTTCCGACCTTGCCGTCGGCTGCACCTTCGGCCTTGGGCGCAGGTGTAAACCAAGGTATCTTGCCTCGCATGAAATCATTGAGAATCATTTTAGCGACACCATCTAAATCAGGCTCACCTCCACGAAGAAGACGCCCAGCCTTTCGGGCCAGGAGTTCCAGGAGCTCTGTAGAGTTTGTCCATCCCTTAAGCTCATACGTCTTCTCCATGTGATGTTGTTTGACCCGGTTCAAGAGGGGTTGGATGTATTGCTCAGGATGCTCGACCTTCTCAACACGTACCACTCCTCGGAGTACGAGGTCCGTGGGTGAATCAGTGCTCGAGGGAGGGACAATACCAGGACAGTCAATCAAGTAAATACGCTTCATCAAACTGACATATTGCCATACTTTGGTCTCGCCAGGGATAGGTGCAACATTGCAGACCTTCTTCTTGAGAAGGGTGTTGATAATTGATGACTTGCCGGTGTTAGGGCCACCAATCAGTCCAACAGAGATTTGCTTTCGGTCGGAATGTAGGGAGGAGAATTGTCGGAGTAGTTGGATGAGTGAACCCTTTCCAAAAGAGTTCGTAATAGAAGCGTGAAAAGCCAAAGTAGGGTACTCTTTCGACAGAGCTCTAACCCATCCAGCCTGTAGCGAGTTAGCATTTGAACTCGTCATATAAGAACAACTGTTTAGAAGCATGGTATGTTTGTGTCATCACTAAGAAGTATGCAATCGATGCCCCGTAATTGGTTAATGGCATAGGCAGACTTCAACTCAATCGGACACTTGGCCTGTCTCATGATGGTAACCAAAACGGCACACATCAGCCGAACAACAAAACGTTGACGACAGTCGAGACTGGCGGTTATTCTCCCAACGTTATAACAGACAGGTTCCATGGTACATAAGGGAACAAATCCTGACAAAGAACATTGGGGTATGGCAGGGTGGTTACGGAGAGTGGATAGTAGAAAGAGGAAGAAAAACTTACAGCGACACTGGTAGGAACCAAGTCACACTTATTCAACACAAAGATCAAGTGTTTGTGAGGTGCCTCTTCTTTTAGGTACTTCTCGACACTAAGACAGCGGGTTCCAACAGGGTCGCGGGCGTCCAGTACGTGGATGACCACATCTGAAGAGTCGATGACCTTGTAGAGTTCATTCCAGATTCGCTTACTCTGGCCCTTGTCGAACACAGGCTCAATCGACATGGTGAGTGGCTTATCGCCGTCGCCAAGAGTTTCAGGATCTCCAGAGGCACCGCTCAGAAGCTTCTGCTGTTCCAGGCGATCACGATAGGTATCCATGCTCTTTTCGGTGTCGCCGACTAGGTCGTCCAGACTGCTGACACCAAGCTTGACTCGCTTACGTTGCGCCTTGGGACCAAAGACCTCGGCAAAGGGTGACGTCTCGACAGTCATCTTGGCCTTGTGCTGCTTGATCCCGTTCTCTGTGTCCTTTCCATCTCTGATAAGGCTCATAGGTAGTTTGTTTGACTTGAGTAGAACCTGGTATGGGTCACGGGCCTTCTCGTCCATTGCCTCACGGAACGCCTTGAGGGTATCCTGGGAGACGACTCGGGTATTGGTGAACCACTTGCGGTTCGGCTCGATACGAGCGTTGGGAATGTCGCGCGACTGGAATGAAGCAGCCTTGACGATATCTCCCTCGGCATTTCTCTGCGCCTTACCCTCCTTGTACATGTTGAGGTGCCTGACCTTCTTCGCATCGCTATGATGATTGTCAGTCTTGGTTGGCCAGCGATTGCGATCAGTAGCAATTCAATGAATGCACTCACCGATAGAAGTTCTCGCCCTTGGTCTTGACATTGTTGAGACCATCGCCGCCTTTACCCTGGCGCTCACGCCGGGTGGCCTCCTTCTTTCCAGTACCCATGGTGAAAAAAGTTGGTCGAGGATACTGGCGACAAAGGAAGGCAAATGAAAAGAGAAGATGGGCGATCCAGAAATTTATTCCTCCAGAACTTTTTTTTCTTAGCAGCACAAAATGAGCCCCACTAACTTCCCGCGGTGGTTGGCGGCGGGGCGAAATGCCAGGGGTCTCATGCATCGGACAAAGATAATCCGGCAAATTTGATCCGACATCGATTTTCTCTATCGGTTGTTGAGGTAAGAGTCTACCTCGAGAGGCGGATTCGACGACAGGGTTACGACGTCAATTGCGATCTCAGTTTGAGCCTCTCAGCGCTAACCCCAGCGCTGGCTCATTCCACAATGTCTTTCGGTCTCACAACATCCTGCTTGAGGGTGGCTGCCCGCCAGCTCTTCCCAGCCACGAGAGCCTTTTCGACATCAGCTGCTACGCTCGAAGATGTTCCTCCAGAGTCCCCCTCCTACATCCGTTTGCCTACTCCACCCCAGTCCGACGAAAAGAAGCTTCCCCGTGTCAGAGGTCACCTTCCTGTGCCTCGCGAGATCTTTCCCCGCGTTGAGGGCGACCGCAAGGTTCGAGCCGGTTATATCAACCAGACTGTGCCAAAACCAGTTCAAAAGCAAAAACCCAAGAACAGTAGTCAGGAATGGAAGCAAAAGATGGCAAACGCTCGTCGACAGAATCTCGAGAAGGGTCTTAAGGAACTCTGGGTGCGACGAAACCGCCGCGATGCTGTTCAGAACGAGCGTGTGAGTCGCAAGTTTGAAGATCATCACCAGGCTGTCAAGGCACCTGAGCGAGCGGATGACGTTCTTACCAGGAGCACTGTGCTTGAAGCCGTGCTAGAAACCAGAACCATGCCTGACCCTGAGCGCTTCGAACGTGCAAAAGCACGCCGTGTTAAGAATGAAAAGATTATGGTTGCCAAGCGAGAGGCTCGCCGCGATGCGTTGATGGAGCTCTATATTAATGCCTCCAACTTCATTGTCAGCGAGAGCGAGCTTAAGGCCGAGATTGATACTATTTTCGCCGAGGACTTCTTCCACAAACAGGGATTCGACGTTGGTCGATATGGCTCCGCCGAAAACACCTGGGATGTCTGGGGCAAACCCACATCAATCAATGATATGTTGGAAACCACGACTGGTGTATCTACGAAGATTATGGACTTTTATGAAACCGAGTACGATCGCTCCGTGAAGCGACAGAAGAGGATTGCCGAGGAGTTTACTGGTGGAAAGATGGAGTAAACTGTACCCAATGGCTTGTACAATATTCTGTATATCATTTATTACTATAACCATGCCAGGCATCACAATTTTGAAGCGACTCCCTCATAACATCTGGTTGAATTTCAAGTGTTTGTAAGATGATGTGTCTGTTTCTACGTGTCTCGACTAGTCAAAATGAAAACCAGTACAGTGATTGTCCAAAACAAGGGAAAATGACAGGTCCGTGGTCCAACGCCAAGTGTTCAGCTCAATACATGACCCATATACACCACTATGAAGCACAGCAGCAGTGCCTCCTCCATCTCTCATAAATCTAATGTCTTCGATATTGTGTCGTGTTCAATTATATTAGTCTATCGCCTCTCGACAAGCAGAACGTGCATAGCTGCATAAGACAGGACAATGAATACAGCAGCGAAGATACCCAAGTTCCTGATGTCAGGCCACATGGCATCGTTGTTGAACCCAAACGAGCTAAGAATTGCAGCACCTGGGACGGTGATGTCAAGGCCGTACTTGCTATCCACGAGGGTAAGCTGGAGAACCTCGTTCACAATGAGTGATTCAAAGCCGTAGTGGAAAATGGATAATGTCTGAAGCCAAAGGGCACCCTTGGGCGTGGCTTTGTGGTTGAGCAGGAAACCGGCAAAAAGAAGACTGAAGAGCATGACTAGACTGCCAATCAGGTTTGCCACGCTACCATCCTTGCAGACAATGCCGATGAACAGACACACAGCGGCTGCGGCCATATTAAATAGTACCAGTACCAAGACGAAGTTGAAGAAGTGCGTCGAGTCAGCTACCAGTCCGGTCATAGGGTAAATAATAGAACCCATGAGGATTGGGGGAATGATTCTGAGAGGAATAATATCGAAAAGCACCTTGGCCGCAAAGTAGGTGGCGGGAGCGTAGTAGCCGTTAGCACGTTCTCGAACGAAAAGAAGACGTTCGGTAGCGAAGACATTGAGACTCGTGAGAGTGCTAAACCCAAAGAGTGCGAGTAGGAAAAAGAAGAGACCCAGTCGGTTTTGGAAACCAGGAATGTCGTCGGTAAGGCCATAAAAGAGGTAGCCGGAGAAAACAGCCAAGATGATGGCAATAGCATAGTGGGTGAGCATGAGCATTGGGTTTCGATACAAGTTCTTCCATGTTCTTTGTGATAGAATGATGAACTGGCCCAGGTATCCAACACGAGCATATCCCTTCCCAACAGCACTGACATGAATATTCGGTCCCTCGGCAGTATAGCCATTCGAGTTAGTGCCGTTAGCATACTCCGCGGTGCTGATGGCTTGCTGAATCTCCTCATGAGTTGAGCGAGCAATCTCTGAATGGATAAATGACTGAGTCATGATATCGAGATCGGTTCCAGTGGCCGCTGCTGGAGGCAGGTCGTGAGGGTCTTCAACAAGAGTGGTGGTAAGAGAGTCGGCTGGGTTCTGATGAAGTCGGTAAGCGCCAGTATCCTCACCCCCAGCATCTGAGGAGGCTGCAGTATCAACAGTCTTTCTGCGCGTAAACAGCTTGCGCTCCTGGCGGACTTTGACAGAGTCCCTACGATGGGTCTTGGGTCTGCTTGAGCTAGCATCGTCATCTCCCGAAGTGGTACCCGAAATGCTTGCAACAGACTTGATCGCGCGAGTGCTGCTAGGGCCAACACTACTATTGTCCAGGCCAACGGTTCCATCGTCGACGGACTGGGTACTGCCAGCGTGCATAGTAAGGTCGACAAGGTAATCTGCAATGTTGAAACCAGGGGGACATTCGTAACCAATTTCGTCAAAGTAGCTCTGGCACTGGTTGAAAGGACCTGAATAGACAGTTCGGCCTCGGGCCAACAATATCAATCTGTCGAAGAGGGCCACAATATTGGAGCGTGGTTGATGGATCGTGAAAATAACGGTTCGCTTGTAAGTCTTCGCAAGAGTCACGAGACATTCGATCACATTGTAGGCGTTGTAAGCATCGAGACCACTGGTAGGTTCATCAAGAAACAGGATCGAGGGGCTGGTGACCAGTTCGCAGGCAATTCCAACACGTCGTTTTTCGCCTCCTGAGATACCGCGCCCCTTACCTTCTTCGGAACCGATAAGAGAATCCCGAATGTGGTGAATGCCAAGTTCCTTCTCGACCTCCAGCACTCGTTGCTCCTTAGCAGCACGGCCCATGTCGCGGGGAAGTCGAAGAAGAGCACTGGTGAGAATCGTCTCGTGGACGGTAAGAGTAGGGAGCATGGTATCCTCCTGATCCACAAATCCAACAACGTTCTTGTAGTCGCTATCGTTGACCTTCTCGCCATTGACATAGAAATTACCGTGGACCTGTCCGCGTTTGTTCTTTCGAGCAAGTATGTCAAGGAACGTCGTCTTTCCTGCTCCGGAAGCACCCATGACGGCAGTGACTTCTCCCGGCTTGCAAATACCACGAATACCTGTGAGAATCTGTTTACCATTGAGGTTGTAAGCAACATCGTCGAAATAAAGTGACGCAGGCTTGTGATCCGCCATCAACTTGGTGCTCTCGTCATCAGAATCTTCCAAGCGAATTGCTCCATAGTTTAACTTTCGCCTCGACAGATACCACGTCAAAATAATGACGGCAACCAAGAACAGAGAGCAACCAGCAATGACACTAGCGATAAGGGGTGTGTTGATCTTTTTCACGGGTCGCTTCCATCCTGGTACCTCTGTTTCATACAGACACTCGCCAGCGTGACAGTTGAGGAAGATGCTAGAATCGCCGATCAATGCAAGAATCAATGCATCCATTTCAGGTTCTTTGAAAGCGCAGTCGTGATTGCCGCCATGCTTCTGTGTACACTCAAATCGTCCAGGGCCTTGAATTGACTGATCGAGGAAGTCAGTAAGGTCAATCGATCCATCCTTGCCACAGAGCATCCGGTCAGGAATGCAGCTGCAGCTGATCTTGTTGCATTTGTAGGAAGTGGTGTTCTTAGTCTCCTCCCAATCGGCGGTCGAATCGCATTCGGAGAGGTGACAGTAGAAAGACTCGACAGCATCGACCCAAACTATAGTCCTATGTGAGCGATTTTTGCATACGTGAAGCATTGGCCAGTAACTTACATTGGAAGTCGCAGGTCTGGTCTTCTTGTTTGCAGGTAAACGTAACCTCTGGACGCTGCTTGCCAAGCAAAGATGTGATCTTCTGATTTGTGACATCGCAGATCTGGTAGTTGTGGTTCACAACCTCTCCGTTCTGGTAACACACACCGCCTTCTCCCTTTTCCATTAGAGCGTTACAGGCTTTGTTATCGGTACAGACATTGCAATTGATGCCGGTCCAGCCCTCGTCGCATTCGCATGTTGAGCCTGAACGCATTGGGCGGTCCTTGCCTTTGGGAAGTGAGCCGCACACTAAGCAAAAGGTTAGTTTATGATTCATCTACAACAAGAAAACAGGAAGTGGTCGTACGTGGTTCGAGACAGTCGTCACCGCCAAATCCCTCAGGACAATCGCATTTTCCGTTGAACTCGTTACAGCCGGCGTATTGAGCACATGTGTGAGCTGGGAGAAGACAGTTGAAGCTATATGCGAGTTAGTAAAGGTGCTCCGCACTCAGATAGCAGTCGGTATTTGTGTTGACGCACCATGGAGGACAACCGTCTGGGCGGTCACCCATCAGAGCTAACTGTGCGCGTAGTTGATCGGCTTGCGAATAGGTTGCGTTCTGCGAAGCCATGGCGATGCTGGGCCAAAAGGCCACAGCACCTAATAGGAGGCTCCTCAATGCAGGAGCCATAACTGCAGCGATATAAGGTATGATGCAGTTCTGGTGATGGAACAACTGAATGTTGATGGCAGGTGGTGAAGCATGGTCGACCCGGTCGTTGCTACAAGTACCTTGCCTGGCGTATCAGCGCGACCAGGATAAGCTGTTTGGCCGACGAGTGGCGCCCCCGCGTTCCATTTAGGCACCGGAGGCAGGTACGGAAGGTACAGTAGTAGGTACTAAGGTAAGGTAGGTACGTCTCGTCCCCCATTACCCAGATGGACGGACCAAAGATAAATTATGGTTGGTTGGCACAGCCCCTAACTATGGGTCTCATGACTCGATATGGACTTGCAATCAGTACCATGAAACTATGACAGCTTCACCTCTCAATCCTGCTCAAGCCAATCGAAGCCGATATTCTACCCATGTATCATATATCTCGATGGTGATCCCTCTCGCTCATGGCTTCAAATATAACATCTTTGTCATGAGGTGAATCTGCGCGCTGACACGCGGTCAAGTCTCATAAAGGATTGACGTCATTAACCTCGGCCCATGTAGGTCTCCATGCTACTAAGGTACTAAAGTAGGTGAGTGGATATTTTAGGGACAACATGGCCTTGTATGTAAGGTTGTCTTGCAGCATGTAAACTTCTTATGATCATGGCATTCAACAATTCATAATCCACTATTTGCTAAATATTGCTCTAAAAATCCTACAGGATAGTCTTGCTATTCTGCCCCTACTACCTATTAACGTAGTAGACCCATCACTACTCGGGTAAACTCAGTGACGCCTAGTTTCTCGTGTTTATTTGCCTCTCAGAATCACTACCCTAAACTTGGTGTTCATATGATATTCTATTTCCCCCCCTCTTTGCCGTCGATATTGTGCAATTCGGAAAACACTCTGGACCATGTATTTGATTTGCCTCTCAGATAAGGTTCGATTTCGCCCGTGTCATGCATGACGTGATCTATCCCGGGTAGCTTTGCATTGGTTGCATACTAAACGCCGCGCCAGTAGTTATCTCAGATACACGTTGCATAAGGCATAGAATATGTGATGCTCATGCTATGAATGATAAATCATGCCACACATTGAAAGTACCCTGGTTGCATTGATCAAGCCAATACGCGCCGCTGAAGGAAGTCCAGTCCCGATTTAGTTGAATCCGGCTGTTTCATGACACTAAGACGAACTATACCTTGATCCAAGCCACACAGTTGACACAGCGTGTCAATATCTACGGATGCAAACGAGTGAGACTTGTTGAAGCAGGTTGTTGCAAAGCAGAGAACGGGTGTATAACTCGGAAATTCGTGTTGTCTGTTTCCAATAATTGCATACTAGATAAGTCGTAGACGTCAATGTACATTTACTCCAACAACTGGTCTCGGCGTATGCTAACTAGGTACCTACTAATCAAGTCAGAACAGCAGCACATTATGCCCCAGATTTTAACCCCGTTAGTCGCCCTGGCTAATTGATCAAGCTTTGTGGGGGAAGAAGCTCAAACAAGCAAATGGTTCATGTTGGTCAAGTATCAAGATGTGATTAAATAGATAGTCTCCGACTTCAAATGGGCTGAGCCACTACCATAATGCTCGCGCAAGCACGTCAGGCTAAGCAGGATAATAATTTTAGCAGATAAGATATGCTTGTTCATTGTCAAAAGTAGAGGGCGTCGAAAGACATGAGAAGGGCGTATAAGGGTGGGCGGGTCGGTCTGGCCCACCTCTTTTGTAC
>JAAVUC010000647.1:0-67783 GCA_014898925.1 Fusarium nelsonii
CAAATCCACTCCATCCAAATCCACTCCAATGCTAGTCCAGTCCAACAAGATCACTGAATTATAATCATGGCCACTCATGTTGAGTGACTCGCGAAGACCAGCAACATAAGCATTGGCAAAAGCAGCACGGTCAAGGAAGTTAAAGAAGTAGCTGAGACAGCAGTAGGTCTGCGACTTGTCAGCTTATCAGTTCATTCATCTTGCAGAAGTCGCCTACCAGAATGAAGAAATCTGCAACAAAGTCAGCGCTGCCAATTGGAAGACGTTTCATGTAAACACACCTATCTTTCTGACAAGCTTCCTCTCCTCTTTGGAAGTAGCCTCACCGCCAAGAAGAAAGTCTGCGCCAATTAGCATTTAAGCAACCTATTATCCTGTCACAATGCAAACTCACGGCGCGCACTAGCGACAAAGCCCTTTGACTCCATCATGGAAGAATGCCGTCACTGCCAATACGTATGGATGCAAGGAGGGAGAGTGCACCCAGAGTTATCAATCAGGAACATACAAAGTTTATCAATCAAAATTCTTTCCCCTCCACGCCTAGATAAGATTATCAGATGAACAAGACGAACAAGGAAAAAGTGTTCCATCTTAACCCGAACAAGCCTGATGCTGTGGATAACTGCCGACACTAAACCTGGGTCAGAACGGCGCATCTCCCAATGCAGGATAGTAGTGGACCCTGAAAAGATGCAATGACCAGACAGATGAATCGAGACTGCGAAGCGTTGCATCCCTGCGGGGTTTAAGCTTTGAATTAAGATTTGTTATGCCGTAAGTGTTTGAAAGGATCGGCCGACTTTTGTTTTATTTAGGGAAAATGGAGCATAAGGTGAGTTCGTGAGTGGTTGTTCCAGCTGCTCGGTTCCAAGCTATGGGGGTTTTTGGTTAAGTAGTCTGACCACTTTCTCGTGAGGGATTAAATGACAAGAGATGGCCCCGATAGTTCCCGGTATCCTACTGGGCAGCATGATGTTGCCAAGACCATCATAGAAATGGTGGATGGCAGGCTAAGATCAGATAAAGCAAGCATCCGCGAGCATAATGGCCATGGGCATCGAGTCGCCTGCGGGTCATTATCAAGTCTGGGTTTCTTGGCTACAATAGATATTGATTTACCTGCAAGCGGCATTGGCTCGGAATCTCGGCAACCTGCCACCCATCGTTACAACTTAAATGAACTGCCGAGCACACTATTCGAATAATCCCGATTCCTTCTTGAACTCTGCAAGCCAATCCAAATTATCCGCTGGTGTCTGATTCCACACGTCATGGCTAGTAATAACGTGTCAGTGAGCACGATGGAACAATCTCCGACCAATACATACCTATCGTACATGATCCAGCGTGCTTGGTACTGCAACTCTTCGTCATTCGGGACGTGACTCGTTGGGTTTAGCGGAGATATCGTGCGTGCAACGTATCGAGTAAGGTCTCGTGTGAGCCCTCTGTACACATTTCCGTCGTTGAGCGAAACTACCTTTTGGTTGAGAGGTACGGGGGTGAGATTGACCGTGCCATCGGAAGGGCTATCGTGGTTTCTATCATTCGCGAAGAGGAATGGCTGGTGTAAAGCCTCTGAACCACGAGAACTGTCGGGTAACAGCCAACCAGCTTGACTTCCATTCGTTCGTGCCTCGTTTAAATTCTGTCTTTGATCATCCGGCACAGGTAATCCCGCACGCAATCGGAATGGTATCAGCCACCGTGTTGAGCCGTTGATCAAGGTAACAAGGAGATTCGTGAACGTTGGTGAAGGATCGCTCATCAGATTTACAATCGAGCACGCCTCCCTTTGCAACTCATCGTCCCCAATTTCAAGATTCAACAACCGAAGCATGTCAGTATGTTGTCTCAATGACGTCTCAAGCTTGCAGTGCTCAAATATATCCTTCTTGCTGTGTATCCTCAACTCGGTAAATCGCGATTTTGCCGCCCTCTTCATAGGTGTCATGCGCGCTTTTTCTGCGATGTTCTCCGTATTCAATATTAGGTCCCTCAGCCAGGAAGAAGCTGCTTGTGGAGGTGGAGGAGTTGACATCTCAGCACCGAAGATGATGCAGCACGCTTCAATATGTAGAGTTTCATCGCTAGGAATAATGTGATTCGTCTCGACATAGTTTGAGTAAAAGTAGTCGAGCTCTAGTTGGAGGAGCTCAAACGCGCTCGTTGAGCTGAATGGAGCGCCTTGGGAGGTTGTGAACGGTAGTGGAGAGTTGCGCTCATAGTCGATGAGATCTTTTTCTCAATCAGTATTCCGTTTTCCTCATTCTGCGAAGAGAAGACAGTACGTACATGGAGGCATAGAATTTTCAACCATTTCAAGTGTCGACGCATCAAACCCCCAATTACCCTTCCAGTCAGCCATTGTCATGCCTTCCTTGAAATGTTCTGCTAAGTGACTCGCTCGCTCAGACCAAGTCGCCATAGTGTCATCACAAAAGCCACATCGTGATATTAGGTCAGCATACTTGAATCTCCAGTCTTCCATCGGCCATTTTTTAAACTCTGATCCGTGTACTAGTCGAAGATGTTGTCGTAGATGGTCTTTCCTGTGAAACGTTCGTTCACTTCTTTCTCGTTTGTGACATACTTCGTGATTATGAGTCTCAAGATGAGCTGCATCGGGGTTGAGAGACCCACAATAGACGCATGCCGGCTCCAACTGCTCGTTGACAGTCGTTGGTCCGAAAGGCGAACATTCCCACTGTTCGAGGGACAGATGCTGCGTTCGCTCGTGCCGTGTCCATGTATGTTTTAGTTTGAATGTTTCCGTGCAGAAAGTGCACTGGAAACGGTGACAGACTTGGGAAAGCTGCCTTGTGCCGTGGTTTCTGCCCCGTGTCCCAGCTCGTCGTCGCCTTTTGGTGATCCTTCTAAAAGATTCCAAAGATCCTCCCGATCCATTGGAGTGAGCGGAGTGATGTGAGCTTCGACTCGAGTCAGAGGTCTCGGCACTTGTAGCCCAGCTTCCAGTCACAGACGGTGCATGCCTTGGTTTCACACGGCCATTTTCTACCGTATTACCTAAGGCACCAGAAGCTGCTTGGGAAATGGCAGCCATGCACGAAGGTTCATCCTCTGGTGGCGAGTTCCTCCACCTCTCAAAAGGACTTTGCTGTACGAATGGCGTTGGTGGTCTTTGCGCGGGAATGTCTCTTGGGCTAGCCTCGGATGATGCCGAGCTTTGGTCGGTTGTATCCAGTCGTTCAAACTTCTTTCTTCGACGGGCATTAGCGAACCAGTTAAGAACTTGTTGTTTGGTGAGGCCAGTTTGCTTCACAATAGATTCGACTTCCGCGACCGCTGGGTAGGGGTGATGCGTGTGTGTTGACAGCCATTTGTTAAGGGCACGAAGAGAATTTAAGGAGAGGCGTTTGCCTGGTTGAGGACGAATTGATGTAGAGGGGTTTGGTTCTGGGACAACGAGGCTGTCAAATTGCTCGACAGAATTATGCACATTGTCGATCTTTTTGGTTTCCCCAAAACTCGAGCTATTTGTCAACTGCTGCGGGTCAATGGTGTCATTGACTGAGGTCCATGTGGCTGAATAATTATCTATCAGTGGGTCTAGGGGCTGATTAAATATATCCTCTAAGTCAATGTCACTTTGCAGATGAGCAAAGCAATTTATATGACTATTGTCGTTCATTTTGATGCACAGGTAGCGGATGCTCTACGATGACGCGAAATCGATTGAGGGAGATGGAAGTTAATCCCAGGGGCCCACTCTTTTCTTGTCATCCTCAGCCCTTTGAGAAATACGCGCAGCCAATGATGCTCCAGTACATACATCACGACAACTCATACCGGATCAGGACTAGTCATCGCGCATTGCAATTTGATCTTTACCTACCCATTTTAGGATGATCAATCCATTTCAATATAAATTAGGGGGGGGAGGGCGATGGTAGATACGTTGGTTTCAATAAATGAGTTTGGATAGGTTTGCTAAAGCTGTTCTTAAGACGTATTCTTGGGTACCGTTAAGTGAACGAAATTGTAAGCAGTCTTGAACGTACGGCTCGCCTAGTGATATTTGAGTATCATAGACTTGGGAATTCCAGGTGTGTTATTGCGAACGCTTAGTTTCAATGAACAGGATACAACATTTGATCTCGGAGGTTGTATTAATTGGGCGGAGCAACTGCAGTATGTTATGGGACTGTATTTGGATGAAGGGATCTCGAGTTTAACACCTCCGGTGTCTCATACAATCATAGTTAACGAGAGTTGATTGTCACAGCCAAGCAAATACCCTTACGACTATACAGCTGGCTCATATAATGACTTCAACATATCTTTCCCGCACAATTTCTGGGTATCCGCCAACGATACGACTGCAAATATGCTGTCAAGGCGTGATAGATAACAGGGTATCCAATTCTAAGTCTAAGCTAAAGCAATACCAGTGAGATCTCCCAACTCTGCAAACAAAACCTTCTTTGTCCTACTCTTCAAATCCACCGCGTACACACCACCCGAAAGGTCTGTTACATATACTGTATAACCCTTCTTGTCCAACGCAAGTCCAATTGTCTCATGCAGTCTCTTCGCAAGAATCTCTCGCTCGAAAACCTGAGGTTTAGTATTACCCCCGACGAACGAACAGTTCAGCGAGTTTCCCTTGGGAGGGTCGCCACGGTCTGTCCAATATAGTGTTTGCGTTTCTTCGTCAATTTCCAGGTCGATGGGCTCGGGAAGGTTGATGAAGAGGACTTCCACTTGTGACGGGTTTTCGATCTTGGCGCGGAAAATGCGGCCTTGACTTCCTTTTGATGGACCTTTTTGCGACCAGTAGAAGTGACCATTTGTCTCATCGACTGCAATACCCACGCACCATTTACACATATCTTTCTTGTCCTCGGCAGTCGACCCTGTGGAAATGAGGACTTCAACATCCGACCCGTCAAGATTGCATCGCATAACTTTCATTCCCTCTCTGTCACACCAATAAAGCTTGCGACTCTTCCTCGCGATGGTGAGTTGCTTGGGTGTATGAACGCCAATAAGGCCTGACTCGACTATGGTCGTTCTTTCAGAGCCGTCTAGTCGTGAACGCTCGATGGAACCGTCATTGGATTTAAAGGTAGGGCCCATGTTTGTCCAATACATGTAGCCGTTGTCGTGATCGATCGCAATACCATCAGGCATTGTGGGCATATTATCGAAGACGGTGCGTAGGTCCGAACCATCATTGTTGCATGATACAATGCGGCCTTTGGGATTGGGGAAATTTGAGAGGTCTACATCAAGGATGTATAGACGGGGTAAACTTAAGGAACCCATTGTGATTATTGCAATATTGATAATAGTTTTGTACAGTTCGATCGTTGTAACGATTGATCTTGGTGTAAAGATAATAAAGTCAGATTGTCAATTACAGCGGGAACAATGATCTTCTGCAGTCTTGAATATGGTTGCGAAAGTAGGCTGTATTTAGTATGACTCAACCCATTCAGGCAACTTTCTAGAATTTTTCATCATAGCTCTGACGTCGGAAAACAAGTGGATTCAACGTCGTACGTCGCGTGTTTGACAAAGCTCGTGCGCCGAAAGGTCCGACATCATCCATCTACCCATCTTTTCCTTGGACACCGCTGAATTGCCGGACCTGCCGCTATAAGTGGGCCGATCGGGATTGTGGAGCTCATGGCATCGGCGCCGACTCCACTGCGGAATTATGACGTGGACATTATCTAAACATCAAGATTTGATCGAGATTTAGGGTAGGTAACCTCGGCAGTATGGGATTTGCAACAAAGAGCTTGAAAGTAGTCGTGTTGGGATGCATACGGTAGAAAGTCCAATTAACTCTTATAATATCGAGGTTTTAAGATTGAATAAAACAGCTGTCCAGGAAGTAATTGACACAATAATTTGCATAGCCAAGGGAGATCTACGAAGTATTCGAACTTTTACCTAGTTTCCATAGATACTGGTGGATGAGAGCAACGGTCGTGACCAAGATATTTATGTATGAACATTAGTACAATTGAATTGAAGCATTTCTACACTTAAATAACCCAATGGACAATTATTTACAATGACTTTCGACCTTTCGCATTTTCGGCATACCCGTCCCAATGCTCCCTGATGTTCAGCAACTTAACGAGCTCCTCATCTCTCTGCTTTACTAAATCCTCGTACTCTCTACCATTGACCGCTCTCCTCGTTCCCTCAATCCACTTGTTTTTCAAGTCTTCATCAACAACTGGATTCTCTGGCGCATACCAAGTCTGCAACGGCCCCAACAAATGATCGGCAAAATGTTCAATTCCACCTTCTCCACCACCCAGATGAAAGAGCGTATTAGGACCCATAACACCCCAGCGTAAACCAGGACCGTATGATATAGCGTTGTCAATGTCCTGCACATCGCAGACGCCCTGTTGAAGAATGTGGAAAACCTCGCGCATGACAGCTGCTTGGATACGATTTGCGACGTGACCGGGGACTTCCTTCTTCAGATGGATTGGTTGCTTTGCCATGTTTTCGTAGAACTGAATTGTGCGTTGAATGACTTCGGGGGATGTTTGTGTACCACCGACCACTTCGACGAGAGGGATGAGATGAGGTGGGTTGAATGGGTGTCCCACAACACAACGTTGCGGTATCGCAGTAGCAGTCATACCCTCTTGAATGGAAGAGCATGTTAAACCGCTCGAACTAGTAGTGATAATAACTTCACTTCCCAGTAATTCTCCCATCTCTTGGAAAAGCTTGCGCTTAAAGTCGATTCGTTCAGGACCATTCTCCTGCACGAAATCGACGTTTTTCAGCGCTTCAGACATGGTGGTGGTGAAGATGACATCTTGAGGATTGGCGTTTTTGTTTTTCACCAGGCCGATAGACGATAAAACAGGGAGAGCGTCGCGGATAAAGCTGCGAAGGTATGTTTCCGCCGCAGGATTGATGTCGAAGGCTTGGACCTTTAGTCCTTGGGCGAGGAAGAGAGCTGACCATGAGGCACCAATTGCGCCGCAGCCGATGATGGCGACTGTGTTGATTGACATTGCGATAGATAAGAGATATACGGTGTAAGAAATGCTTGCTGTGATGAGCCAAGACTTGTAACGAATAGTTACAGCACTGGAATGCAATTGTATTTATTTTATCCCCAACCCCAAACATACCAATCAAGACAATATCACTCTTTTCCAATCATGTTCTCTTAATTCCGCATAATCCATCATCGCGCTTTCGGCATTCAATCGTCTTGGCTGCGTCATGCGTCGGTAGTTCAGGACCCAAGTGGGTGCGCCATGACAAAAGTTCGCCCCAAGCGTCGGATCCGAAGCCGAAAAACATCCTACAAACTTCTCCACGTGGTAGTTTTCAGATCTGGTTCTCGTACCTTCAATCAATCACGTTTCCAGTTCCCAAAAAACCTTCTAGAAAGATTTTTCATCAAGTGCGGAAAGGAAAACCGTCGATCGTCTCCACTCTGACGTTGAACCTGATGGAATCGTTTCCGCGTTTGAGCCTCATGTTGCGTTGAGGCCGCGTGTAGTTATGCTACGTATGTCCACTCTCCTCGTTGATATACCCACTCGTAATCACTGTTTCATCGGAAGATCCGCTCGCGCTCGCGTTTTTAGATTGCCGACTTATCTTGTTTTTCGGGTCAACCCGTCCATGGTGATATGAGTGTCAACATGGCTTACGGACTGTAGATGGAAATGACAGGGTCTTGCAAGGATGTGCATCAAGATTTTCGAGTTGCATAAATAAACTCCATCTGCCGGTGTGGTATACGTTTGATTATAATTACTATACTACTCAAACTCGTTAACTCATCATCTCAACACATCCTTTTGCTCTATCTTTGCACCATCTACACCGTCATATCTCTTTCCTATCTAAAGTCCTCGCATCATCACTATGGCGCAAGAATCAAGAATTCCAGATATCTACGGTCCCGGTACATACATCGACCGCACCTTCACACCCGTCCCAGAAGATACCCAACGTATCTTCCGCCTCATCGCCTCCCAAACACCAGGCTTCACCCAAGATGAAGCTATTCTCTCCAAGGTTAAATTCGAAGGAGATTCATTCCCAACCATTTCCGGTCCTATCAAGGCTGTCTCCGTAGCTGCCTCTCTACACGCTATGGCTGGTGTCCTAGCCGACGAGATCCTCGCCATCCGCGGCGCTGAGGACAAGGAACGTCAGATTACTGTCAACACAACGCACGCTGCTCTTTGGTTTGGAAACGTCGCTACCGCCTATGTTGATGGTCAGGATGTCTTCTCACTAGCCAAGTCTGGAGATCTCAAGACGCTCCTACCAAACTGGGAGCAAGGCTGGGTTGATACACCACTCAAATATCGTACCACAGGCCTCTATCCCACTTCTGACCCCGAAGTATGGTACTCCCTTCACGGCTCTATGAACGCTGAGCCCGTTCTTAAGTCCATCGGCGTGAGTCCCTCTGAGGCTATTACTTCCAACGAGGAAGCCGCCGCACACATCGCAAAGTTCACGAGCAAGCTCTCCCCCGAGAAGCTTGAGTTCACCAACCTGATCAATGGCAACTGCGGTAGCGTGTGCTTCACTCCCAAGCAGTGGAACGAGAGCGAGATGGGCAAGTCTCTCGCCGCTCACCCTCTCATCAACGTCAAGCATCAACCTCAGGCTATTCCTACACCACCTGTTGCCTTTCCTCCTCTCGACCCCTCCGACAAGCGTCCTCTTGCTGGCGTCAAGGTAGTCGAGATGACCCGGGTTATCGCTGGTCCTCAAATCGGCGCTATCCTATCCTCCTTTGGCGCCGATGTCATTCGCGTCAACCCCCCTCATCTTCCCGATATTAACATCATGCAACTCACTCTCAACGCCGGCAAACGCACTATCGCGATTGACTTGCGCAAGCCCGATGATGCTGCCCTCATCAAGTCCCTCATCGCAGAAGCCGACGTTTTCATCCAAGGTTTCCGTATGAACAAGATGCCCAAGTACGGTCTTGGCTTGAATGACATCCTAAAGATGGCTGGTGAGCGCGGTCGAGGTATCGTGCACGTTTCTGAAAATTGTTATGGCCCCGATGGATACTACGCTGAGAGACCTGGGTGGCAACAGATCGCCGACGCAGCTGCTGGCTCAGCATACGTCACTGGTAAATCCCTTAAGCTACCTAACAACGAAGCTGTTCTTCCTTCTCTGCCCATCAGCGATATGACCACCGGTGCTCTTGGTGCTGTCGGCACTCTTCTCGCACTTCGAGACCGCGCCACCAAAGGTGGAAGCTATGCTGTTCATGCCTCGCTAGTCGCAGTCAACACCTACGCGCTCCGCCCCGACGTGGGTCTGTACTCTCCCGATACTATCGCTGAATGTGCTGAGCGCTTCCAGTGGGCCGAGATGCGTGGATCGCACCACGTTCTGGATCTTTTGCTGACTGTCTGGGATGGTTGGAAGAGAGTCTTGGGCAGCATGGTCGCAGAGAATAGTGGTTTCTATCAGAGCTTTGAAAACAGTGCTTTTGATGGAAAGAAGTTGAGCATTCTCAAGCCTGTTGTGCGCTTAAGTGACGAGAGCACACCACAGTGGAAGACACCTAGTGTGCCCTATGCATATGATAAGGCGGAGGGTATCAGTTTCTCTTAGAAAATTGCATCTTGGGAGTTTATTAACCGGCGTTGAGGATAGATTAATCGAGTAGATTGATTTACTAGCTTTTGTGGCGATTGAGGAAATTCACAGCGATTCAGTTCCCAGGCTGTTATGATAGCTAAATTTGGTAATGAACTGTCTGTAACGGGTGAAACGTGCTAAACTTTTAGCGCTACATCCCCTAGAAAAGGCGAAATAGCCCCTAGCCTCGAATATGTATCTTTAGCATCAATTGCGGTGCCAAGGTACCTATGAAACCTCTCAACTGTTAGGAATAAGAGTCTGCGATGAGTCACTACCGGATTTCTATCACTTAACAAGCTGAGTGTAAAAAGAAATACCCTGGTCAGGATTCCAGTCGTCTGCAACATCACTGAAACTTTAGTGATTTACGTCGGAATATATAATTATACGTACGTTTCACTTCGAATGAACGACTGGTTACTTGATTCAAATCACACACGATGGGGAGAATCGACCTAGCTACCACACAACTAACGTCCAAAGCGACAACGAGAGTTGCTTACATCCACAACATCCCGGACACAAGACCGTCTAGAGAATACTACGAATCTGACTGGATCAATCTAAGAACATGGCTCTGGCTCTGGGTTGGTTAAAGACTGCCAATGGATCTATATGGCGATGACCGTATGAAACGTACGCCACCTCCGCCAGGCCTTGGTCATCATTACATTCTCGGCTGTTTCACCGCCGCAGATTCCTTTATACTGTATTGGCTTCTGGAAGTATCTGAATCGGAAAACGCTAATGTATCCCGGTGTGACTTTGACGTCTACTTTTCCGATAGCCAAATGAATGATCCAAAAAAACAAAGACATCCTTAGGCGACTTATTTCGGAAAACGTGACAGTCAAACGGGTCAAAAAGCCGTCAAAGGAGTACACGACGGATCATGTCTGCGACTCAGTCGTGCTCTCGGAAAGCGATTACATCCTTGACTCAATTCTCATGCTCGGTCCTAGCGACTGGATGACCACCGATGCTTCCTACCAAGACTCCCTCCGCCACGGTCACCCTCAACGATACAAATCTGAAGACGTAAGCAATGCGCACTATGGAAATAGACTGAAGAATAAGATGGGTCACACGATACCGTCATGCTCCTACCCACACGCCAAATCCCAAGGATGGAAACACGACCACGAAGTCAGATGGAGCGCATATGCATGCCCGTGTTGTGGACGACGCTGTAAGAGAAGTAAAGGATGCAAAGAAACAGGCATAGATTGGGCAGTAAATAACAGTAACAATCGTTGGATTGAAAGGCTAGACTTGTCGGCGGCGAGACCGCCTGAGTTCGAGAGGGATTGAAGGAATCTGAGTGCGCAGGATGTGGTTAATTATTGTGGCCCAGATATCACGGTGTGGGAGAGGCTTAGAAAGTGGAAGTGGAGGTCTATGGAAACGTTTTCGGGTGATTGGAAACGGGAGTAGCTTGAACAAGCTTCATTCAGGTACAGGTTAACACTAGCGAATTACACTGATCATAAGCGTCGTCATGGTTGTGGATACGATCTTTGCAACCCATCGCACCAGATCATATCATATCTACGGGTTTAGATTTCGTGCTGACCACAGCCCAAGTGTCGAAGACCCATCGCCTCAAGCTCGTCAATTTTACCCAGGTCAGGTCCAACGCTGCGCTGCTGGAGTGTTCGAAGTGTTGTCTCGCTGATCTTAGTCTTGGGGATCAACTTGGTACCTCGCTCGTCAAGAGTAGCAAGGATATGTGCGGCAGCCTGGAATTATTAACAATCTGTAGTGATAGCTGTGGAAGGACGGAATCACCTTAGCATTGGTGGTGAGAGTTTTGGGGTCGGGGTTATCAATAGTATCACAAGCTTGATGGTAGCAAGGATCCTGCTCAACAGCCGTACCCTACCAATCATGTCAGTACCGCTTTTCTCAACAAATGAACCGTGGTTCAACTTACTGTGTGCAAGAATCCAAAGGGCTTGTTCAGGTTCTGCCAAAAGGAAGCATAGTCACTTCCATTGGTAAGCACAGCCGGTGTAACTTCAATTCCCTTGCTCGTAAAGTAATCCACAAAGAGCTTCTCTGTCACCTCAGAGCCCTTGGGCGCCTTGGATCCGTGCGAGCTGCCATCTGTATCAGCAACACCGAAGAAGCCCTTGGCCACCATGTCAAAGTTGAGGTACACGAGAAGGTCGTTGACGTCCTTGGTGGCCAAATTGGAGGTGTAGAACTTGCTACCAAGAAGTCCGTTCTCCTCCGCCGCCCACCAGGCAAAGCGAATCTTATTCTTGGTCTTATACTTTGAGAGAGCCAGGAAGAGCTCGAGGAGCAGAGATGAGCCGGAACCTGGAGGTGTTAGAGTTGATAAATACGAATGAAAGAGTGGACGTACCATCGTCGTTGATACCAGGACCAGCTTGGACACTGTCAAGATGGGCGCCCAGCTACGTATCGTTAGTCATTAAGCATCGATATTGAGATAAGCAGACAAACCATGATGACGTTGCGGGGATCACCGCCAGTAGTCTCAGCAATGACGTTTTGTGTGATCCTCTCCTCGATAGTCTGTGTCTGCTGAAAATACGCGGTAACCTTCTCCCCCGCCTCGATCCTCTCCTTGAGCTTCAATCCATCAGCAAGGTTGATGAAACCTGCGGGAACATGCTTCTCGGGATTGGGCGCACTGAGCGAACCGGCAGTTACATTCGTTGCCAAGTCATGATAGATGATGACCGCGGAAGCACCCGCCGCGGCAGCAGGTATGACCCTTCCAGCGAGTGTTCCGCCAGTGGGACATCTGAATCGCTGCACAAGAACAATTTTGCCTTTCACATCAAGACCGTCGTATGAAGAAGCGTCACAGCCTGCAGCACCTTCGGGTCCAAGTGCGATCTCGGCAGTGATACCCTCTTCAGTGGTGGATGGGGAGTATGTCAAACCATAGGTGTAGATGGACTTATCATCGACCTTGAGATCAATCGAGTCGACATAGGCGAAAAGAGCAGGGAAGTTCTGTTTCCATACTTTGGCGTTCTTCACTTTGGAGACGCGGTTGTAGATGAAGTCGACAGAGGCGTCATAGCCGGGTAGTCCAAAAGCTCTGTTACCGCCATTGTCGAAGGCAATATCGTTGAGAGCTTGAAGGTTAGACATGAGACTAGTAATTGTGAGCTTTGTCAAGTTTGACACACGGCGTACATAGGAGAACTACTTCTTCGTCTTGATGTCGGCTTGGAATTTCTTTGAGTCGAGCTTTTTGCCTTTGGCCAATGCATGGCCGGGGGCCAGCGACAGCAAAGCCGCGATTGTAGTGCCGAATTTCATCTTGAACAACCCTTGAAAGGAAGTGGTAGGCAGGGATAGCACTTTGATTGCTTCATGGAAGGGGGTTATCTCAACTTATACTCATAAATCAAGAGCGCATTATATACGACTAACGTTGGTTTCTTCGCCCAGAGAACACAAGTCCCGGGCATAAAGTCGGTTAGGGAAGGTCATTGGATGCCAAGAAGTGATCATTGGTGATCGATATGTGGGCACTTTTTTAGTATGGGCTGGGCATGGATCTTATCGTGAGAGCTGCCGATGATCGTTTGTGGCGGGGGACTGTGGTTAGCTGAATCAATGGTCATGCCATTTGAAACATTCGACAATGCCTTCTTCTCGCACAGAGGACTTTGTTACTGACATAATGCAATAATGATATCTAAAGAAAACAGTTGCCATCCTGATAAACAACTTGTCGCGAGAGCAAATTTTATCTCCCGAGAAAGTCGCCAGCCCCGATTGAGGTTGCACCAACTACGGGTCCATCCAACAATTGAAGAAAACCCCGCAAAGACCAAGCCTCTGCCGAGACGATACACTGATAAAGTCGAATCGTTTGAACCAATCTGGCAGGTATGATACCCTAGTCCGGATTGCAGGGATCAAGAACCATACGAATAAGCTTAACAATCAAAAGTTCCTTGGAAGCGCTAGAGTGAGATAGGAATGAGGGAGAGAACCATACTCCACATCAACTTCGGTGTGATGAAACCATGTTTCCATGACATAGGGTATCGAACGCCTATGTATATAGCTGGACGCAGTGGATCTCCTATCTCCGATGATTTACACGAGCGGTCTTTTAGGACAGTTCAACGAATCGTAGTTTTACCAAGGTACGGATTATTCTTTTGAAACCGAACGGAAATGTTGTTCGATCGAGATCGGACATCAGACATCAAAGCGCTGAAAGTATCTCGCAGCCAAGACCGTCTCCCACGTTGTAGCTACCTGAGCATCTTGCAGCCAATCCTTGGGCCGTGTGGGAGGTAATTCGTAAGCCAGCTGTCGCAACTGTCTCTTATGTCAGGTAAGAAGCCAGATCTTCTGATTAATATCCAATTGAAGGTATTGTGATATCGAGGTACCTCTATCACGAGACCACTAACCGACAGTTAATCGATCATGTTACTCCGAAGAACCCGGGGGATGCATGGAACTAAAACCAATGCCATCCCCATTCATCAGCATCAAGCTTCGATGGAAGTAAATGCATAGATATAAATGAGGTCAGATGGATGATATTTATCCAATGATTTTATTGCTTGTCAGAGCCACATTTTGTAAGCTTTGTGTTCATCGTAAGAGAGTTGTTGTGTCGCAGTATCGGTCATGATGCCTCAAATTGTACATGATATCGTACTTCTTTTTAAACAGTGTAACCTTGATCTGACCCCACAGGTGTATTGATATGAAGATTCAACACAAACAAAAGTGCCGGAGCCGCCACCCAAGGCTGACCGAATCTCGAACTACAGCTGTCGAGCAGACTGATCGTGGTGGGCAAACCTGATAATCCAGGAGGAGACGGTAGAAGGCGGCCCATTAACATTCATACTTCTTCCACAATCATTTCCGGATTTTCATGGTTATGGGGTTTGTGCACATGCAGTCATGTTTAGTATACCGACAGTCCTAGACGTTGGCATACCGGCTCCAAATTAGGTAAAGGCCATTCAGCAGGTTGGTTATAAGGAGACTCGAGATAAGATTTTCATCACGCCAGATGAAATGAAAGAGGTTCAAGACGAAGAGCGCAAAAGGTACGAAGGTTGTTGTCGCGGAAACGAAGGTGTGTCGATTGCGGCTCGGGGAGTCTGCAGGTCGAGGTCGGTGGAACGCCATGGCAGCAACATGTAGAAGGAAATGTGCAGATAATAGTATTCAAGAACGTAGGTAAAGGTTGTTCAGTACTGCTGAGACGACGGGTTATAATAGAATGGAAATGTCGCTGGTAGGGAAGTGAGGCGAGCAGCGGATCTTTTTGTGGAACTACAGAGCTGATCTTTGTTCAACTTGAGTAACGTGCTGGACCAACAACCAACAACCAACAACCAACAACCAACAACCAACATCACATCACATCGCATCACATCACATCACATCATAAGACCCATTACTTGTCAACGATGACGTTAACCATGAAGACCGATGGCTATCACAGTCTCTCAAACTGTTCATTGCCAGTTGCCCTAAACTGGATCAGGCTTGTTTCAACTCCCACAGAGTCAGTGTGGAAACGCTCATGGCCTATCGCTGATCCGTTGAAGGCGGGATACGGCGCGGCTCATGGGTCTAGTAAGTGTGTTGTATATCAGAATATGTTTGCCTCGATGAATTAGAAAGTCCTGGTACTCCTGCCTGGACACATGAGCTGGCCAGTGCACACCATAATCAACATCTAACCTCAACGGCCACAATGGCGACCTGATGTGAACAAAGCTGTGAATAATGTTTTCGAGCATCAGGCACATAACCTGAACAGTTGGTCAATTTCAACCTTTCAAGTAATAGCATATAGCATAGAATCTTATAGTCTAATGGTGTAAGCTAAGGCTTTCCACAATGCCTCAGGCCCCCCTTCTGACACAGTATTAAGATACACAATTCGTCCAATGATAATTAATTTAAGTTTCCATCACCGATTTAGTAACTAGTTCATCAAGTCTCCTCCGAATCTCGATTAGATGCCTGTTCATCATTGGAAACCTTCTTGAGCCTGCTCGATTTCTTCTTCGTGCCTAGGAGGACAAGTCTTAGTAAATGATGACCATGCGAATCTTATTCACTAACCGTCTAAAGTGTCTTTCTAATAAATCTCTGCGATAAAATCGCCTCTCGCAAACTTGGCATTGGTGTTGTGGTTCCTCGTGGGAGGTTTGGTGTCTTCTATCAACTGATCAGTATTTTTTTTCAGTCTTTCCTTCAGGCAATTAAGCAAATTACCTCAGATGTTCAGCTCTAGTATACACCTGACGCAAATAGTTAGAAGGGGGTGATTCTCTCTACAAGTCGGTTCATACCTTTTGGCATACTGAGCATACGTGAACAGGCTTTCCTTTTTTCGCCTTGGAAACCTTCCCATTTGGCGTCAACTGAGTATCACTGTAATTGCTCGGAGAAGTCATGTCGATAGAGTTGAAAACATGCAACAAAACCCAATAAAAATACAACGCCAGAATAACAGATACTCCTCAAAAACAGAGAAAAAAGGATCTCCATCTTACATTTAAACAATCCTTTTACTCTTCTCTCAGTTCGCTTCGTAATTCCTCCAGGCTTGAGCCACCCGCTTATGAGTTATGAGGCTTTGAGCTGGGGCGTGACGAATCCATCAGCCGCTCCTGTCAATCACAAAAATAGACTCGCCAATCAGAGACATAGTAAATCGGGCGCAGAACGGTCCAGGTACGAAATCTCAGCTCGGAAAAAATGACAGCACAGGGATGTTGGTGGGGGCTTCGCTTTGCTGACATGATGTTTGGTTGAGTCAACCAGACTTCTACCGGATTGGGAGGATTAGAAGGATCAGCACGGGAATCGGAGCTTGTCATCGCCGATGGACTTACTGAGAAGGGAAGCCATTTCGAAGACCGGTACTGCATATAGTATGGCATGCGAGGAGGCTGACTGAAGGCGCTGCAATTACACAAAATCAGTAAATTAAATCTGATGTCATACCCTCTATAATACTAACTGACGACTGTAAGGTGTACTCTTCACCTTCCGTATATCAAGACGACCCCATACATGATCCCCTGTTCATCCTCTCACCGTTATAGCCTAACATGTCCATTGCATAAAGAATGGATTGGTCACGATGTTCGGCCTACTTGTTACGGGAACGACGCAACGACCGCCTCTCTGAGTAGAACATAGAAAAGGGTGACATCATTAGTATAGATTAATGTGTTGCAAGAATTTAGAGTACATGACAAGTTTTATTCGTCAAACATGACGGAACCCTGCCCGAAACCAGTCTTTTTAATTCAATTGAACATATTACATATTCGACAGTTCTGACTCCAATAACAACTACCAGCGTAATTGGTTTAGTGGTAAAATTCTCCGTTGCCATCCGAGTTTCGGGGAGCCCTGGGTTCGATTCCCAGATTACGCAGTAAGGCGTCTCCCAGTGTCAATCAATCTTTTGCCGGCTGTGTATTTTTGCTTCCGTGGTGTCGAAACGTAAGAAACCGTTGGCACAAACGCTTTATCGCTGTCAGCCTTACGCACTGAGCCAAGACTCAAAGGAACGGGATAGTGGATCCATTGAAACTAAGGTTTGTCGCAGCACCAAATTTAGCACTGTTCGCTAACCTCTCATCCCTGGAGTTCAAGCTCAGCCTGGTCGCCTACCAGGGTATCAGGATCTTTGGTACAGTTTTCATTTCGCACATGCAGGCCCCTTGTGCCATCTTCTTTCCAATAGTTAACCGGATATCTAAGTCAGTTCGTAAGAAAGTCACCAAGTTGGAAAAGCTAGGTCTACATGGTTGGCCTCAATCTCCTGTTCACTAACAAATCAGTGATGGCAGAGAAGGGCCAAAGGCCTCGTCAACTCTACTAGCTGCGTTCATAATTGCACTTTCCACCGTACTAGGGCTGACATTGTTAATCTAGAGAGGATATTGTCACTTTCCACCGCACTGGCGATCGTTCTTAGGGAAGAGCGAACAGTAAAAATGATTGAGAGGCTCAGCGTGTTACAAAAGTATTGGAGTTATGAGGACAGAAAAAACACAAAAAACACATAGAGACTCTCCGCAAAGACACAGCCAACACTTGCTAAGCCCGTGAAAGCATTGGATTATGATGCTTTTGATGAAAAGAAGAAAAAAAAAACTAAAAAAAACTGAGGATAACCTTGATACGACTTGAGGCAGAACTTTACTAGCTGGGTTAGCCCATTCGTAAGGTATTCAAGTCTAAGCTGAGTGAGATTGAAGATCCTCGCACCAAACTTAACATGATAAAAAAACGCTAGCAAGGCAGCGTTCGGGGCGAACCTGCTCACACGTCAGACAAGACCTGCTCAAAAACTATTCAGTCAATCGAAAAGAATTAGGAAATATGACCAATTGATTCCTGTCGATCCATTGGCTGCGATATTAAGTCCGAACCTGAGGAAGGACTTCGAGAACAGTCTAATGCTGGTGTGCATATATAGCTCCGTCACAGCCATCTCAGTTTGATTGATGGTTACGGGTTCTTCTCTATTTGATAGACTTTAAGACATCGATCTGTGTTACTTTTGCGATTTCCTCCAACTATTCAAGCATAATGGCGTCGATGCTTTCACCATAACCTAAAGTAAGCATTTCGCTTCTCAAGACAGCCACTGAGATACCAATATTGCTTTTCAGCATGTCTGGTTGTTTCTTTGGGAGACTCATGGAATGCTGTTTGCTCAGCGCCCACGTTGCCTACGCTTCAATCCAACATTGCGTGGGATGTTCTATTTACTGGTCTGAACTTCGTACTCTATCCAAATCAATTTCTGTTGCCTGCCTACGTGTTTGTCATGCAATGGCTTAGAAAAACCCTGTTTTTTTTCTGCCGGTACGATGAATTTGGTACCACCGTATGATGTAGATAGTGACACAGACTCGCTGTTGTCGTCAATGGGTTTGCGTTCACGGTGGCATGGATCGGCGCTTGTAACAGTGCTCAAGTTATATTAGATGCTCACAGTTCGCCATGCAGGAGCTTCACGAGAGTGTATCCCATATTGAACATTCTTCCGCTCAAAACCTGAGCACATAATACAGGCTATGACATTTGTTAAGTCTTGCCAAGACTCGGAATTTTTCAAAAATTGACAACCGTAAAAACAAGATGAAGACTGCTGAAGTGTCAATGCAAGGAGACGGATATTACAATGAGAATTGCACCGTTCGAGGAATGGCCATGGACAAAGCATTGGACCTCCTCTTGCCTGTCAACTATAAAAGTGAGTACACTCCTATGACGCGTTGATTTGATATATGTTCTCGGGTTAGTCGTGGTTGCCAAATCGCCCTGGCTAACTAATATTCATAGGTGCCTCTATCACATTGGTCGATTACGGCTGCTCTGAATGCAAGAATTCGTGGGTGTCTTCCTTTGTATTGGATATATATTTCTAACGTGTCTCTAACCAGAGTAAAACCTCTTTCTAAGTATCTAGCAAAAGTACCTTCTCTATCGTCAGCGACTCTGATTCTTAACGACACGCCATCCAACGACTTCTCCAGCCTTGTCAGAACCATTGAAGGTAACATTGATCAACTGTCGTTGAATGGAAAACTTTCTGTCAACGTTCTTATGGCACCAAAATCCTATTTCCGACCACTAATGCCTACTGGTTCTATCCATGCGGGCTCTTGTTTCACGGCCTTGAACTGGCTACAGCACACGCCCGATGACCCTGTCGATACTGCAAGACTGGCTGCAGCTGCACATCAAGACTTGCTCACCTTCCTATCTGCCCGCCACAAGGAGATCTGTGTGAACGGTACATTGCTGCTTTGCATCCCTATTCAGAGTGAGATCAGTGTAGCAGATTCTTTCGTATGCTTGGAAACTGCACTCCTCAATCTTTACGCGATCTACGGAATTGACCCGGAAGTTGTCTCTCGATTGCCAAAGTATTTTAGGACAGGGGAAGAAGTTTTGTCGGCTGTTACAAGCGCACAGCGCGAATGGCGCCTCAAGGGTCATCACACACTAACAATTGTGCATCCCTCATGGTCTTCACTCATTTCGGACGGTGAAAGTGCGGGTATAAGGAAGTCGGTGTGCGAGAAATATGCGCATGAAGTTACCGGGTTTGCGCTTGCAGCATTATCGCAATTTTTGGTTAACGCCATGCAGTCTCAGGCAGAACCAGGAGAAACCAATCATCACGCCAAAATTCCTAATAGCGACAAATTTCTGGATGATTTGTTTTTGGCGTTCAAGAACGGATTTGTGCGGAGCCACTGTGAGAGTAAAATCGGGTTTACTTACGCTTTGTTGGAACTGGAGAGATTACAGTGTCAATCTGCTCTGAACGCGAGTGGGTGATGAAGTGAACCCGGGACTTCCGTACTTCCTCGAGCTCACGGATGAGCCGAGGTCTGTCGGGTTGACCTGACTGCCCCGGCGACACGGAGCCATTATGGGCAAACACCCGATTAAAGTGGGTTTGATGTTGCCCCGAAGTGGGGATAGCTTCAACAAAGCGGCTTGTCAATCATCCCGTCAAGTGGGGATTCCGCGTAATTTCTGTCATGCGACCTGTGTCGGCATTTCTATAGTGTCTTTCGGCTTCTTTGTCTGTCTTACTAATCTTGACAACGCTTATTTAGTCCACATAAAGTACGCTGGGCATACATAGTAATAAACACTGCTCTTCGCTTTTCCTCAACTTTACCCGATTCAAGTATCCCTCGCTAGTTACAGCACCAATCCTCATCAGCCCGGCAAATAGACTGCAACACATCGTCACAATGGCCACCATTATCATTCAATACCCAAGCGGTCACGACTTTGATGTCGACTACTACATCAAGACACATATGCCTTTGGTCGAGAAGTAAGACTTTATGCATAATCGACGATGAACCAAGACGCTGACAACTTGTCAATAGGGCGTGGAAGAGCAAGGGTCTGAAGAGCGCAGAAATTATCAAACTCGGCGGAGATAGCCCTTACCAAATCTACAGTATCCTCCAGTGGGAGAGCATGGCTGCTTTCCAAGCTGCCGCTACCGCCGAGGATGCCAAGGCTGTCCATGATGATGTGAAGAATTTCACTACAGCCAAGGCTGAGGTCCGTGTCGGCGAAACTGTCGCTGAGGCTAAGTTGTAGACTGTTAACTGTCGAATATATATTATCGCTATTGGTGATTTCAGTTCCAATTTCCAAGCTATCTGTGAAGTCCTGTGCGCGAAGTCTATAGATTCAATATCCTCACTCTTCTGCCTTCGCGTTGAGCTGCCACCTGGTCTTCTTGACATTCACGTCCTCGTCTACACCTTTTGTCTTCTTGAGCCATTCGTAGTCTCCCTTCTGCATCCACATGACCGCAGAATCCTAATATCGGGTCAATACGACGATCTGGATATGATTAATTGAACAGCTAGCTGGCTTACCTTCCCCAGTGTCAGGCTTAGCGTGTTCTCGAAGAAATGAGGAATGTATTGGACGTTAGCCGTGCCATCCTTGATAAGTTGAAGAAGATTCTTCGTCACGATTTCGGCTTGCATGATGCCTGCACGAGCTTGTTTTGGGCCACCGGTTTGAGCCACGTCGCCGAGAGCGAATATATCGTTTTTGACCGAAGGCAAATGTTTGACTTGTAGAGTTGGCCCGACAATAACCTCGCCGTTAGGGGCAATGCTTTTTGGGGAGTAAACGCCCAATAGTTCCGATCGTGGACGTAGGCCTGTGCAAGGGATCTAGTGGATGAAGTTAGTCACAGCAAGGTCCACGATACATGATCTTGTATGTGACCTACAACCAAGTCCCAAGTCCTTGTTTCTCCGTTGGTGAAAGTAAGACTGGTCTGTTGAACACGCTGCCCAGCATCACTCGGATAAGCAGGCTTCTCACCCAGCAAGACCTCGATACCCTGCTTTCGGAGAGTTTCCAATACATGTTCATGAAGCTTGACTCCGAATCTAGGAAGCAACTGATGTCTCGAGTGAATGAGAGTTACCCTCTTATCAGGGTACTTAGCTCTCATCTCAGTAACCAATTCCACGCCGACTGCTCCACCCCCAATCACTGCGACCCTATCGGCCTTATTGATGCGTTGTTGGAAACCTCTAAGTTCTTCAATCGCGTCTGATCTGTCCTTCGCAAGCAGTCGTGCTGGAGGTGGCTGAGCTGCGCCTGTAGCAAGAATGAGATATTCGTAAGCTAGAGACACACCACTAGATGTGTTGACATGAGTTTCTGTTATATCAGTGACTTCGTCGCAGATCTGCTGGAAAATGCCATCAGGCGCCCCCTTGGCAAGGTTTTCGTACGAAACAAAGGCATGATGCTCTCGTCCCGAGAACACGGCATTTCGAGGGAAGCCAAAGGCGAAATTGAAATGAGAATGCTTCTCAATAAGAACAACGCGATAGCCAGAAGGGAGTGTGTGAATGAGTCGCTGAGCAAGAAGCGCTCCCGCGAAAGAACCCCCGACGACGATTACGTTACGGGGGTCAGACGACGCGCGGTATGTGTAACGATGAACGATTGATTGAAATTTTTGAACTGATAGCTGGGCAAGAAAAGTGAAAATGACTTTGAAGAGGTCAAAGTAGAGGTCCAATGTTTTGAGGCTCATGGTTATGGGATAATGGATAGCGATGAAGTTCTACTCACGGGAAGCCGACAAGATGAAATGAATTGTGATGTGATGGGAAAGATCTGATAAGATCGTGTGATTTAAATGGTGCCCCAATGTTCGGACTTTCCGTTGGTTTGAGAATGGCCCGCGGGCTTTAAGTCCTGAAAAGACCGAATCCGAGTCCGAGGCCGAGGCCGATGATTGTAAAGGAGTTAACGATTAGGCGCCAATGGTGCTTTCTATTCTAAATGCTTGACAAGGACTTCACGAATTGCCGAACTCGGTCTAGTCGGACATGTAGGTATCTGTCTCGAATTGAACCAGATTTGGATACATACCTACCCCGGACCCCTAGATACATTGATTTGTGTCTAGTCGAATAAGGTACGCCAGACAGCCATGCTGTCAGACAATTCGATCTTACTAACTGATCTGACTTCAACGTTCAAAATCTTGGCCAGGCGTTGGTCGTTTTAACAGTGGATGAAAAGTGACTTCCGAGCATGAATCAGCGAAATTCATATCGTCATGAATTCGATGAAATATCCTAAGTGTGAGGAATGAAGCTTTCACACGGGAAGACTCAGCCATCTTGAATGAGTTTACCCTGGCTTGTGAGGCCACGGAGCTGAGCAGTTTTCCCTTTTCCAGAACTTTCGGAGCATGGGCATCTCCCTTTGCTGAAAACGCGAACTGTAATGCGCCACTTTGCTTCGATGAATCTAAGTGTCATGCTCGTATTATTTCCTGGATGAGATTACCCTAGCATGCGCAAATATTTCCATTTAGCAGCCTACAGATATCTTTTGCCATAATTCCTCACACATATCTTCTTTGTTTGAACGTGACGGCCAAACTACATTAGCTAGTATATGACGCGCCTCGTTCCAGGTCTTAACTGCTGTAAAATCGGTCCAGCGCCGCATCAAGTGACAAATCTCACCTAGAATCGAGTCAAAGTGGTTATCAAAGTCGACCGATTGCGCGCACATCACACTCAATGCCCCAACGAACGCTTTCCAAAACCATAGGTTACGCGTCTCATCATTCATACCTTCGAATGCTGTCGGTCCATTCTGTAGATCTCTCTTGAGGATATCAATTTTGAGATAATGCAATCGCTTTTCTGGCGGAAGCCCTTGGTTACAAACTCTCAGGACAGTGGTGAGATAGAAGTCAACAGCGGAGCAAAAGCCAGACCATGCTGACAAAAAGACAGGTGCGCCGCGAGATGGAAGCTGGATCTTGCTTGAGAATGACTGTATGTGCGCTGCGATAACCGTGTAAAGCAGCTTTGATGGATAACCACTATTCCAAACGTTCCAGGGCATTGGCAAATTCCCATCGCTGTGTGGTTGGGGTTTCATAGGTAAGGCTAGTGCGGTGATTGGACGAAGTATCAAGATTGCAGGAAACATGTCGACGTCTTCAGGTTCGCGCCCTGAAGGAATGGAGCCAAAGAAGAAAGGCACCATCCGGAAAGCTCTCAATCGTAGTTCTGGACCATGAACTTCATGGAGGTGCATCTTATGAATCATGCGGCTTAGTTCTGGCACTTCCATGTCCGTTTCTGGCTCTTGTGATATCATTTCGGGGGATATCACATCGGCTAAGCGGCTTTTCGTGCTGTGTATCATGTTGCTTGCTCTGATGGTCTAACGCGTTAGTTGTCACGATTCTCTCAATAGAACATGTCAGTCAATGGGACATATCGTAGCGCTTACATAATAAAATAGCGATCTGTCAGCTCCATCTCAGCCTGGTACTCAGAGTCTTCATGGAGGACGTCTTGTTTCTTTGTAGATAAGTAAGTCGTCAGGCCGTTGAGGTGGGATTCTGCGACAGCAAAATTGCCGAGACAGCACTAGGTTAAAAGAGGCTCGTGAGCCCATCATTAAGAGTATTGTATGGAAAGATGCGTACCTCTACGAAACAAAGAGTGCTGATGTACTTGGCACATCGTAAAACTTCCTTCACCTGGGACGAAGTTGAAAGCCATTGGTTGACCTGCTTTATACTCTGAATTTTGTGAAAGAGAAATGTTGGTTCGAAAACGCAAAGATCACCTTTATTCCATGCATAGTGGAGAGCTGATATCAGCATTGTGTTTTGAAGGATTTCTGGATTACGGGTAGCTGAGGTGACGCTATAAGACGGTCAGTATCATTATCTTGGTGGAGTTGACTCGAGCTATAGCTGACCAATCATTGGGGCTCACTGGTAGGTATTCGATACTAGATCCCGCTTGTAAGACTGTTTTCGAACATGTCCATGTGAGCTTTGCATGAACTATGTGCATCGAACAGGGGACTGGTCTTCGGGGATGTACGAACAGTAGTAGAGTAACTCTTTCGACTTGAGCGGCATCCGGATTGGCAATGCATCGAAGGGATCAAGGAAGCCAGAACTTGGTCTGGCATTCATCCTGATTGGTGGCACGGCTGTCGCCTTCTGAATAGTCCATGGTGTTTGCTCTCCAGGGCGAGCTACAGCCCGCCGTTCGCGCAAGGGAACGATTGGTACATAGGAACATGATTGCTGTTTCACCAAACAGTTGGAGCTATGTCATGATGTCAGTGAGTATACTTATCTCATCGGTGATCCTGGATTCATCCTAAACAAGCATGGTTGTGAAACGTGACGCTTATCTGGAAAATCTGGGAAGCAGGCCTACCAGGATGGTCGCTTCTCATCGCACCGAATGCGTTTCGAACGACAGCCGACGCAACCATTGCGACTTCTTGTGCTCACGTGCTTTTTTGGTGGCTTATCTTCGCCCATGGCTGACGTCTAGTACAGCTAAGTGGTGGCAGATTGGAGGCGAAAGTGGGAAGCGGGGACAGATGGGGTTATGGGTGAGGTTTATGCCACGAGCTGCCGGCATAGTGCTAGTCCGGTTAGGGGACCAGCGATAAAGATCAGCGGACCAATGATCATGAACGTCTCCGCATCTGAGACCCTGTACAATCATGCATAATATCAAGGCACCCTCAAGGTAGATACCGAAAGCTTTTGAGACCATTCAAAGCGGGACATCGTAAGTACGCCAGTTACACCATAAATAAAGGCGCTCAGAGACCATGGTCATTTAGTCTCCAGCTCTATTGCAAGTGAACTCGCGACTCTGCTACCAACCATTGATGTTCAGTGAATAGCCGCATCTGGAGCCTTCAGCCAGCCGCACGTTAGAGCCACGAGGGCCTGGTATGCTGAGTAGGTTCGATGGCCAAAGTAAGATCATCAAATGCCTCGAGCCACAATTGGCCTCTCAGGTTCTACATCCAGTATGGAAGGAACGGCTGAAAAGCTGGTTCAAGAATCATGACCCTTTCGAAACATTGGTTGTACCACGTGCATGCGAACGTACACTTAGCTCGATCTTTAGCACTTTGCTTTGTCTGATATTTCCAGTAAGCTAAAGCAAGGAGGTTTATCGTCGCTGCTAGATCAAACTTTAAGCATGACGCGATGCCGTCTTCAACTGCCTTCAGATGATCTAAAAACCACACGATAATTGTTGGTGGCAGCTTCAGCTTCAAGCTTTCCAGTTCTGAGTGGGGCTTGACTATTCACTGAGGAACATGCATAATGGCTTCTAGTAATAAACCAGGCTGCGTCAAGTAATAATTTAACGGAGAGTTGACCCTATGGTTGGAATGGAGGCGGGCCCAAGGTTTTGTAAGACTATTAAAAAGGCAGAGGTAGGCAGCTTCATCGGGCCGTCACCAAAGAGGGACGTTGAATATACAGAAAACCCCTTCCCCATCATAATACCGAAAAGTGAACAAATTTTCCCCGTGCACCCGTTCCATGGTACATGCATTCCCACGCAGGGGCCTGTGAAACATGGCTTAACTCGTCACTACTCTATGGTTTTTAAACTCCTACATGGCGCCATTCGGTTTATGAATTAATTGAAAAGGGATCTCAGCCAGCCAAATCTATCTAGCGCAATTACTTGTTCCCCCGAAAGGATGATAGTGGCCCGGTCTGCTGTAAATGTGGCCCTTTTCATACAAGCCTAGCCACATCTAGACCCGCCACAATCCGTTTAGAGATAACCTTGAGGAGTTTTAACAACAACCATCAAGACATTAGCGGAAGTTTGACGTAGATAAAGATCGAATGGCTGTATTTTCAGGTACGGTCAGGTACGAGTGGAGAACAATCTAACCACTTGTGTAGATCCCAATTGTGATAGGCAATGTCTTGCCCTGCTCTTGTGATTTAGGCGAGAGCGGCATTGCGATCGTTCGGGATATGCTGGTTTCAATATAACAGGCGAATCAGTATATATAACCCCGTCTTGGCTCTTCCTAATGTTCCATTCATCCTATAGCCCATCAACTTTATCTTTATCATTATGGTCAACTTCAAGAACATTGCTGTGGCAGTCACCATCTTTCTAGGATGCGGCCTTGCTGTCCCTGCCCCAGCTGCACCGCTTGCTGAGCCCGGTGCTATTATCCCAGGAAGCTATATCATCACTCTCAAGCCTGAGATTGACTCTGTCACGGCCAAGACTCATCTCAAGTGGGTCAAGGACGTGCACAAGCGCAGCTTAACAAAGCACGAGGAATTTGGCGTTGAGAAGACTTATGATAGCAAGTCTGGCTTTCAAGGTTATGCAGGAACATTTGATACCGCTACGATCAATGAGATCAAGAAGAGCCCAGAGGTGAGGCAGAAGTATATCTCCTAGGATGCAGAGGGAGGCTAACACTACGACCACCAGGTTCTTGCCGTCGAGCCCAATAGGGTCTGGAAAATCTCCCGTATCAAGAAGGAAAACAGGCTCGAGAAGAGAGCTGAAGTAACCCAGAAGAAATCGACATGGGGTCTGGGCGCGATTTCTCACCGAAAGAAGGGTTTCAATGAATATATATACGATGACTTTGCGGGCACGGATATGTACGCCTACGTCATTGACGGTGGGGTTAGGGTCTCTCACAATGAGTTTGGTGGACGGGCCAAGGCCGCTTGGACTAATTGGAAAGGCGATAACAGTGACACCGATGGTCATGGTACCCACGTCGCTGGAGTCATTGCTGGAAAGACATATGGTGTCACCAAGAAAGCGAACATCCTGGCTCTCAAGGTGTTCAAAGGTGAAGAGAGTGATACTTCTATTGTTCTTGATGCTTTCAACTGGGCGGTCAACGACATAATCAAAAGAGATCGCACGTCGAGGGCAGTTATCAACATGTCTCTCGGTGGCGAGAAGTCTAACGCGTTTAACAAGGCCGTTGATAATGCATCTAAGAAGGGCGTCGTAACTGTCGTTGCTTCCGGCAACGATGCCCGAGACGCAGCCAAAGAGTCGCCCGGTTCTGCAGCCACAGCCATAACTGTTGGCGCAATTGATGAAAACTGGAGCGTCGCCGACTTCTCCAATTATGGAAAGACAGTCGACATCATGGCCCCAGGCGTTGATATCCTGTCGGCAGGCTGGAAGTCCAATACACATACCTTCCGGGAAGACGGAACCTCGATGGCTGCACCGCACGTTGCTGGCTTGGTTCTGTACGCGATGAGTGTCGAGGAGGTCGAAGGCGTCGAGGACATCACTGGCTGGCTGAAAGAGTTTGCTACTGCGAAGAAAATCTCTGGAAGTCTGCGGGGAGCGCCAAATCTGATCGCGAATAACGGAAATTGGGAGCAGTGAAAAGTTCCAACAACAGTGGTTCGGCGATAAGAGACGCGTGTTTTGCTATATCCATGGCTTTTGTTTCGGCTAGATATCTTGCTGAGACTGATGGCTTTTAACTGAATATATCTGTTGCGCGACGACTGTTTGCGCTCAGGTGAAGATTTCGATAACCGGACCGGTTCTCCCGTGTTTCTGTTCTCTCAGGTTGCCTCTTGTATCTGCGACTGGTGCGCTTGAAAGGTAGAGTGCCTCTTTGTCCCATGATGCCAGTTGTGGCTTGTCGCGGAGCCGGCTCGGCCGTTCAAAAAGATGACAGCTCACGCGGAAGCACGACGATCGCCGAGTCCGAGCACCTGGTACTGCGTAAGTTGCCACTCTGATAGGATCAACATAGACGCCGTAGCCCAGCACTTGGCCGTTTCCGTCTAGCCTACCAATATTGGCGTCGTAGTCAAGCGTGGTAGTTGAGAAGAGGGCATGAACGTTCCGTCAGTTGTGCCGTGACCTAAATGACGAGGAGAATAGTATAAATCTAGTCTTTTGCGTCGAATTGTTGTCTGTCGATACAACTCACAGAAAAATGGCAGACGATCCTTCCAGGATAACTACATCGGCCCTGCCACCTCCGCCGACACCGGCTTGGGAGGTTTTGCAGAACCTCGAGCAGAGCCAGCAGGTGATTCTCTCTACAAATAGCCAACCCGAAATCCACAAACTGACATTCATAGATTCAAGCTGCTAGCGATGCTCTTGACATAAATGATATCGCGACCGACGAAGGGTTTGATGGCAACACCGACTCTGACTTGGATTCTGCCCTGGGATCTAATCTGGCAGACAGCACCTACTCTCTCAGCTCCAGCATTTTTGAGTACCGAACTTTGCACGGTCGGACTTATCATTCTGAGAGAGGTAACGCGCAGTACTGGTAAGACTTGTTGATTTACCATTCGGGCTCTACCTAATTCAGCACAGGGCTTCGAATGACGACCAAGCGAGTGATTCGCTGGATATTGCGTGAGCCCACGGTCTAATTATATCCGGAGAACGAACATCACTAAGATATAGTCACCACTTCACTTTACTACTACTTGAAGATAAACTCCACCTAGCACCTTTGAAGCCTGGCATCCAGGTAAGTCCATCAAACTCGAGAAGGCAAATCCATGGATTGCTGCTGACGGCGCCATGTAGAGAGCTCTAGATATTGGAGCAGGCACAGGTAGATGACTGACATCAGCGGCTGAAACATATGAGCTAAATCTTACATAGGTATCTGGGCAATGTCAGTGTTTACTCGCTAGCAACAAGTTTCATGACTGACCATCGACAGTGATTTTGCTGACGAGCATCCTCATGTCGATGTAGTTGGTACAGAGATTAGCCCTATACAGCCAAGCTGGACTCCATCGAACCTCCGACTGTAAGCCTGACCAAAAGTGCCGTTTTACGAGTTTGGCTAATGAGTATAGCGAGATCGAAGACTGCAATAGCTCATGGTCGTTTCGTCCCGATTCCTTTGACTTTATCCATATGCGCTTTATGCTGGGAAGTATTACTGACTGGACTGCAACCTTTAAAGAGGCATACACGGCCTGCACGCCAGGAGGCTGGGTTGAAAGTTACGAAGTTTCTTCTACCATGGAAAGTGACGACGACTCTATCCCTGATGGCAGCGCGATGCGGCGCTGGGGCCAAGTATTCGAAGAAGGTGGTCGAAGAGCGGGGAGAAGCTTTTCCATCATACAAGAAGATTTACAAAGGAGGTCTATGCAAGAAGCAGGTTTTGTCAATATCCGCGTCGAAGACCTTAAGGTACTTGTCTCGCTGCTAGAACATCCACGATTATGTTAGCTGACAGTTTCTATAAGGCACCGGTCGGGCCCTGGCACACGGAGGAGCGACTTCGGCAGGTAGGACACTACATGCAGGCTGCCTTGGAGCGGGACTACGAGGGGTATCTACTATTCTTAGCATGTGAATTGCTGGGGTGGACAGAAGAACAGGTCAAAGCGCTCTGCGCCCAGCTTAGACGCGAGGTCAGATCTGGGCAGCATCATCCTTACTTCAGACAGAGGATTGTATACGGTCAGAAACCAGGCCTGTAGCCTGCAAAATATGGAAGATACCAGTATATCCTTCTATGCGGCTACAAAAGATTCTATTTCAATGGAAAGATTATGACACTTAGCCCTTGAGAGAATGCATATTCTCCTGCTTTGGAATTTCCTGTGAACTAACAGGCTTGGGGGAGTTGGTAATTGGATTCGCAGGCTAAAGACAGCCCATAAGCTATCTAGTACATGATACACAGTGAATGTGTCATCCAATCAGGTGTCCCCTGTGGCTTAGTTGGCTAAAGCGTCCGACTGTTATTCATAGACAATCGGGAGATCGGAAGTTCGAGCCTTCCCGGGGGAGTTTCTTTTGTTGACTCATTTTGTTTTTGCTTCTGTCCGACCGAGATGACCACACTACGTTATCTTGATTATTTTTGACCTAACATCATATGCAGTCATCTACCATGACGTCTCTGTACCACGTTTTGGCTCCAGTAAAGGCGGGGTTAGTGCCACATGAAGCTCGGGCAATCCTGACATTTACACATTTTAATCCCCTCTCCCCCGAGAACCCTTACCAGGTCACCTAAACCACGCTGTAATGGAGAACTCGAAACATCCTCATGTCATTGTTATCGGTGCCGGAATTGTTGGCGCATCCATCGCATGGCACTTAGCTAAAAGGACAAAGGTGACGATTGTCGCCGAAGATGTCGGCGGCCCTGCCAGTTCAGCTTCCTTTGCCTGGCTCAATGCGAGCTCGACCGACGATGAAGCCTACTTCAACTTTCGTCTACTTTCTCTAAAGAGATGGAAAGAAATAGAGCGGGAGCTCCCTGGGCTTCCTATCACTTGGAGTGGGTCCATCAATTGGCACAAGACAGCAGAGACTTTGGGAAACAAAGAAGATGCCTTGAAAGCGTGGGGTTATGATGTAGAGCGCATGATGAGAAGTGAGATTGAATCTAAGGAGCCTGGTATCGAGACCGCTAGCCTTCCGGAATGGGCTGTTTTCTATCCCGGGGAGGGAGCTATTGAAGCCCACATCGCTGCTCGCCAGATGGTGGCTGATGCGGAGGCCAAGGGCGCCGCAAGGATAATAGCCACCGCGAAGTCGTTTTTGAAGACCGGCAACCGCGTCACTGGAGTTACCCTGGCATCTGGGACAGTAGTTCACGGTGACCACATCGTCGTTGCTGCAGGGCTAGGCAGCGTGGCTCTTTTGGGAAGTGAAAGTGTCAAGCTACCAATCCGCTCTGTACCGGCTTTGGTAGTGAACTCGAAACCTCTGAAGGGTCGTTTACTGCACAGTCTCGTCAATTCGAAGTATTTATACATGCGTCAAACAAAGGATGGCGTTATCAGAGCTGGTTGTGAGAATCCTGGCGACGATCCAGGTGACAGCCCAGAACAGACGGCGAGGGACGTCTTCAAAAAGCTGCAGGAGACGTTGGTTGATGGTGATAAGCTTGAGTTCGATTACTTCACTATCGGCCATAAACCGGTACCTGAACATGGCCTTCCAATCATTGGATCCACTGGTATTGATAACGTCAGTGTGGCAGTCATGCACTCCGGGGTGACGAACGCAGCTATTGTCGGGGAATTGGTCAGTAAGCAGGTCTTGACCGGAAAAACTGACGAACTCCTCCGTCGTTTCAGCGTCACAGGTTAATCGCTTGATGGATGGTAAAAGAATGGCTATGATGGTTATGGTATTCTTTGTTCATACAAGTCACACTAGAATGGATAGCCAGCCACGTCCCCTCAACGCCAGAGTAATGCAAATAAGACGCCACGGATGTATCAAGTCAACTCTCTAGTGGAACCAGTTCTCTGTGATCGCTCGAAATAGTGATTTTCACTCAATAGACGAAGACTTTGGAACACTCAGGGACCTGAGAAGTCCAACTACACAAACAATCTGCGCTGCGGTTGTGCCCCCAGCACAGCCTCATACGGTCCATAAATTCCATGACCCCATAACACAACCCCTCCTAGTGCATTGTCAGCTACTCAAATATCAATTCAGGCGGCTGAGGAGTTTTGACGGTAGCAAACAGCTCGGGTTTTATCCACGAGTTCAACACTGTAGCGAATGGTCGAATAGCATCCAATGTAGGCGGCATAGAGACCTGCGACGGGCAAAGGAGGCTTTTTAGAAGATCGCATGTGCAAAGTAGCAAGCAGATTGCGGCAAAAAAAACATTGTTACCAAAACAGAAAAAAAGAACTTCCCCGAAACCTGGATCGAACAAGTGACCTTTCGATGACATGTATACAATTACAGTCGAACGCTCTTCCAGCTGAGCTATTCGGGGATAGGGTCATGTGACTTATTTACTGATGCTGATATCAACCGAAATGAATGAAAGTTATAGCGTTAAGACTTTAACATATAGAAGCATAAAAGTATGGAAGTATAGAAGTATAGAAGTATGGAAGCATAGAAGCATAGATACTCTGTTAAACTCTAATGCACTTGCGCAATCAAGTCGTGTAGGTCAAAAACCTTCAAGTCGTACTTGTCCGAAAGTCTCGTTTTCACTAGATCTTTCTCGGTAACCCAAGCTCTATGTAAAAACGTCTTATCATTGGAAGACAGCTCATCGTTTTTGCTTGCATCAATGACATGCTCTGTCTGGAGAACTTGGTTGATAGCGCCCATCCATGCAACGTAGTCATTTGACGAACGACTGCCATTTTCACAATCTTCAGGAACACGGCCCTTCGTTGTCACTACCTGGATAGGCATACTTGCAAGGATGGTTTCTGGCTTTCCGTGGTTGAGGACTTGGCGCAATTGAACTGTATACTGTTGGGTTTCAGCTCTTGCTCGAGGGTCAGGCAGTAAGATGAGGGGGTTTGATATACCTCGGACATTGTGCAATGAACTTTTCGTCCATATATAAACTTCGAATCCTCACTAAACATCTCGGCAATACGCAAGTAGTCTGTATCCGGCACGATACTTTGCATCGCGTCTATTTCAGTAAGATAGTGCGTCCAAGGTTTACCATCCCACTGCCACCTGTGCGAGATGCACCATGATCTGCTTCTTCCACGCGGGGACTTCGGAATCTGCTTCGGCGGTTTTCTCATTGACATACATAATAGAGTCATGTATCAGGTTCCATTGCGCGATCGGGTCCTCGTCAAAGGGATCTGGCTGTTTTGCCAAGATAAACTTGACATGTCGCGGTCGCACAAACATGGTTGGTCGAAACGTATATTTCTGCGATGCAAACTGCTCTGGGGGGCATGTGATGAAGCTGAATCTTGAATGGGAATGTTCATCTCGGCTGGGAGGAGCTACATGAGGCACCAACCTAAGAATCTTGGCAGGTTTTGGGACATCGAGAATTACGTTTCCTTTGAACAAACATGGATTCTGTTGCTACCATGAAGTGAGCCTTTGTTCTTCAGCCGTCAAGGAATCATATTGTTGTTCACTTAGGCTTTGCTGCTGGATATTTAATTCCCCTCGGAAAGGTCGTCGTCGATAGCCTTCGACATGTTCAATGCCGTCTGGTACTAGGATCGGTATATCGTCAAAGTCGGAATCGGCTGAGCTTTCCTGGTAGTCATCGAAGAATGGCAAGCTACTGTGCGTATCTCGAACCAAATCCACATCGAAAGTGGTGCATAAATGGACTGATATAGTTTCCAGGAACTGATGAAGAACGCTGCCATTTGCCGCAATAGCTGGGTTCGAGATTCTGGCCTTGAGTCGTGCCATGTCGTGCAGAACCTGATCTATGGGTTTACTAATAGTGGGTATATTATCAAGGGTCTCTGTAGTGCCGGCCTCGGTTCTTTCCATTTCGGATAGAACTATAACATCCGCCGTGATTCCAAGTGCTAAGCTGTGGGCGTCCAGATTATCTTCCAGCTTATTCAAGTCTCTTCGCTTGTGTATGACCCAGGCAGTCTCCGACTGGAGTCGGCTATCTTCAAAGCTCAGTACACGTGTACGTACCTCGGCCACTATATAGCTGCAGCTCGTTATGATGTCTAAGAAAGCGCATCCGATCGTTGCTGAAATTATCTTCTTGTCACCTTGCACATCTTCTTGGATCAGCACAACGATGGTCTGCAAAGAATACAGCTCACGCGAGATTCTCTCGAGATCGCGTCTGGCTACCCGAAAATGGCGGATGAAGTCGTTTATGCATTTTTGCAAGTCTGCAATGGCGATAACAAGGCCCTCGCATCGACTGACGGTTGTGTGAGGGTCCATGTCGGTGAGGTTGAGTTGGCGGTGCTAACCCTTGTCTTGTGGCGTGTGTGAAACAGCAGTCACAATCAGCCATGCAGGAAATGACTGCTTGACCAATGGTGTCGGTGTTGGCATCGCTGCCAGGCTACACGCTACATATTAACTTAGTGGTTAGTGATAAGCCAGACAAACAAGCAAGTTGTACAGTATTCGGAAGTCATATGATTGTGAATTAAGAAAGAGAAATTAGTGACAGTGAACCTATTTTACAGATGACGCTGATAAAGATTTATTGCTTCGAGCCCTTGTCTCACCCTTGCAGCTCCGCCCTAAACTCATACTCTCCAGGCCGTTCCTCAGTTGGGAAGCATCGGATCTTGGTAGCCCGCTTCTCAACTTCGTCGACACTGACCTTCTTGGTCGCGCCCGCAATAGCAGAGAAGGTCATGACGCGCTGCGCGTCCGTCCCATCGTTGGTCATGGCCTGTATACCATAGTACACGCCAATTGACGCAATTACGAATGACACAGCGTAGACGGCTACAAGAATGGACCATCCGTAGTCAAAGAAGTTGGCTTTTCGGCGTCGCTCACACTTGTATCTAGTCTCTTCGCCGCCGACGCCTGTGCCTGATAGCTTGGAGGGGTCTGCGGCCCAAGCGACGGCGAGAAGCTGTGGGTCCGAGAGAAGAGAAATTATCAGGTCTTCGTAGATGCGTCCGACCTCACGTTGGAAGTCGTGGACAGGGAGACTTTCGTGTCGGTCGAGCAGGTTTGTGGATGTGATGGCACCGTCTGCTAAAACAACACCTTGGACTTTGACGTTTCCGAAGAGGTTTTCGCGTAGCCGTAATCCCAAACTGTGGAACGCAGCAATGCGGCGATATCTTGCGTAGTCATCGTTGGGCCTGACATAGTTCTTCTGTGGTTCGGCAACGTTTCCGTCAGCTGTCCCGTCAGTAGGGTCCTCGGTCCAGCTGGTCCATTCGGTGTCGATGATCTTCTTCTTGTAGTCCCGTTCTATGACGTTGTACTTTTGGAAGCCAGAAGTGTAGTTGAGGGTAACTGTGTAGTTGACTTCCCAGTGATCACATGCGAAGATGACGGGTGTATAATCGTCGTGCCATCCAGTAGTATCCTTGTCCTTAGCGTGTTCCTTGGTATGGTCCTGAACCTCAGCGTATCCGATCCAAATACTGGGTTCAGTCCTGAAGGCGCCGAGGTTTTTAGGGAAATTGGGGCCGTCTTCCTCAGAGGGAATTCCGCCGATGGAAACATTCTCCATCTGCGGTCGCATATACTCTCCAAGGTCGATATTGGCGAGGTAGGTGTAGTTGCCAGCGGGAACAAGGTCAGTGAGGTTAAAAGGCGGTTCAGCCTTTCCGAACTCCTTCATATTAGATCCAACTCCATTCGCAAGCTCTTCACACCTGTATCCAGGGCCGACAAAGTGAATAGTAGTTGAACAGTCCCAGCCATCGCCACAGATCTCTCTGGAGATGTTGGCCTTATAAATTGGCTGGTCACTGGAGAAGACACCCGCAGCGATGCGGTCAAGTGAGGATGAGGGAACATTGTAGTACTCGAAAATGTTGTCATCGTCCTTTGCACCTTCAGCGAGGTTACCATCTGGCGCGGTCCAATTGTAACCAGAAAGAGAACGTCCATTCATGATCTCTCCCTCGGCTTTCTTGGGGGTTTGGAAACTCTCTTTTGCTTCGTTGCTGAAGTTCAAGGTGCGTATGGAGGGGCAAAGCGTGTCTTCAGTCCTCTCGCCAGGAACAACATAAAGCGTCGCCGAGGTTAAGATGACGACGACGGGACTGAACCACATGTAAAGAGCGAGAAACATAACGAACCAAGACTTAGCCCATGCTTCGCGATTGAAGAACTCTACCAGATTATGCGTGGCACCAAATAGAGAGTCGACGGCATGGATCGAGAATCCCTTCTGGCCAACGGCCCGCCATGCTACCTGTTGATGGGCCATGACCGCTGCGAGGATGAAGTTGGCGTTAGCAGTGAAGGAGATCAGTTGGCCGGCCCGGAGCATCCACTGCTGATTGACTGCTTCGCGACCGTCGAGGTGAATGTAGAAGAAGTGGTGACCAATCGCGGCGGCAACCCCAATGACCAAACAGGCAATCATGGACCATTTGCTCTTCATAGCCCTGAACAAAAACGGGCCCTGGGATGAAACCGCATTGGTAGGTCTATTGACGACGTGGACGTCAGGTCCCTTTTCGTAAACAGCATTGGTAGACCCGTGACCCATGAGGCCTCTGTGACTGTCAAAGGTACGATCGTAACCAGGGCTGTCTCGAAGATTAGGGCTCTGCGGGTCGAGCCATGGCGAGCTGTTGTGAGGAAACGTCGCTCGCGAGACGGTCTCTGGTGAGACAGCCTGAGAAGGTTGGAATTGGCCTATAGATGGCTGTGGTGACACGGCATGCTGCTGTTGGGATGGTTGCAAAGGGTAACTGGAAGGATAAGCATAGGACTCGTGCGTCTGTTCCTGTTGATCTGCAACAATCTTGTCTTCCATTGCAGCGGTGTTGTCCACAGGCACTGTGGCGTACGCAGGCTCGTTTGGTGAGGAGCCCAATATTCTGGAGAAGCCCTCCATGGCTTCGTGGGACACGGCCGTGAAGAATTATATGCAAGACGGCACGGTTGTGGGAACCAAAGAACATACGACTGTTCTTTGTTCCTGTTCCCCGTACTAATGCAGAATGTGCTTCGCTGTTGATCAATTTGTCTACAATGCAAGGACAGAGAAGTAAGCTGCATGCATATCCAAGAGTATTTGGCCCCCAAAGCCTAGCATTTGTATCTTGATAGACGGAGACACCCCCCGCTTCGGGAAGCCTTGCTGGTTAGTGAACTGGGTGGAATCCACCTTGAAGTGCCTCTTCGAGGAGCAAAGCCCGTTTAAGGTTGGACATGAGACAGATTTGCTGGCGCATCGGCTGATCGAGACCCTGTAAGGTGCCGCTTGCCAAGACCGATAAGGCTGGTAATGAAAACCAATTTCATGGAGTCAGATGCAGACGCTGGCTGAATGCAACGCTCCCAGAGATTCAGTTGATGAGCAAGGAAAGCTTATAAGTTCATGTAATTTGGGAGGCCTGAGACGAGGCCGTAAGCACGTTGTTGGGATGAACGAGGACAAGGGTAGAACTGCAATCCTCGCCAGACAGTCTTGGCTTCTAGACTGCCAAGAGCTCAAGAAGGTTAGTCACAGACACTAACGCCACCTAATTCGAGAAGGAACTTGAGCGTCTCAACGTCCATCCCCATCCTTACTATAGGCAGTAGGGTTAGGAACATGACATTAGATAGTTACTTATCAACGCTCATGTCTCGACTCAATGTGTAAAATGATTATCGGTCTTTTTTTTTTCGTACGATCTTGAAATAGCTGTGTTAATTAAAATTCTAGAAGAAGAAAACCAAAGGTTCATTGCTTGCCGTTGCTTTTTCTGCTGTCCGACAAGACAGGGTTTATCACTGGACACATTTGGGCCGCTACACCTTAACCATAAGCGAGTTGGCTGGAGGAAATTAAAGCTGACATACCTGCATTGTCCACCGTTTTTCAAGACAAGGTCCCTGTCCTCTATCAACCTTCTCGCGATGGTTACCAGAACAGTTGCATAGAGTACGAGGTTAATAACAGTAGAGACAGACATTGGTCTTCAGAGCGTGGATCATTCAGAAAGTCCTCTTGTAGAGTTCCTTCCAACCAAAACTTAACAACAACGTGGCACATAGTTGAGAAAAGAGATTATCTGAGTTACGTGCCGCAGTTGGAATCCTATCTGGGTGCAGTCAAAGCTTTCACGACGGACTGATCTCGGGAAAGACCCACAGCCTTATGTTGAAGTCTCCTATTGGCTTAACTCTATCTGTTGAACGCCAACTTGTGTTATCGGGTACTTCACCCAAACCCAAGACAGCCCAGGCTGATGAAGTCTCGGCTTGTAACTCCATTTTTATCGGCCACCGCGGTACATGCATTGTAAGACCCGGAAAGCTCACCATGTCGTGCCCCCCTGAATACGGGACGGAAGCATTTTCGATTGGCCCAGCTGTGGCAGTCATCCACTTTAACCGGAGAATCGGAACAATAAGTCATCCGTATGTCGCCAGCTTTAGAAAACGCTGTTGTTTTATCTTGTGCATAGCAGGAGAATAACACGCGGGTGAAATAGATGTAGCGAAATGATGAATGATCTCATCCATCAGCGAACCCAGTGGCCCATACTATGAGAGCCGTGTTCTTGATTGTCGTTACAGAATATGAAGTAGAGTTACCTGTAAACTTCCTTATAGGGTAGGTCCCCTAACAGCAGCTAGCTGGTCGACACTATTTCGCAAATCTGACACTCCTCCGGTTGCTAACTTGCTGTAACAATTCGGTTGAGATGATCATAAAAGGCGCTACAACAAGTATGCGGTCGGGGGAGTATTTGTCTGGTAGCGTATTGAAAGTCGACTTTAAGTAGGACGTGCAGCTAGTGACAACCTAAAAAATAAACGGTGGATACAGCATGAAGTTTCAACCAGTCTCACTAATTGGATTTCCTGGGACAGCGTATCTACCCATAGAGATGTTTATCTAGTATCGGGTCACTCGTTCATGCAAGAAAGTAAAGTCAAGGAACCACAAAAATATAAGAAGTTGACCCTGGATTTGTAGTTGTCACGTGTTGATGATAGGCACGTGATCATCGACGATGCTATTGTCTGCTTACAAGATTGAGTAGGATCGCCAAACCCCTCTTCATGCTCAAATGCTTACCAGTATGCCATTTCCGTAAAATGACCGAACTCAGCAATCTTGAGCCAAGCCCATCGGTTCGCATCTCTCACTCAAGGGACGATGCTCCGGTTAGCCAATATGAACAGGAAGCAGCACCGACGCAATCCGTTAACAGAGCTGGAACCGAATACCCAGAAGGAGTTAAACTGTGCCTCATCATGTTTTCAATAGGCGCCATTCTCATTCTGAGCAGTGTTGACATGAATATAGTCGCAACCGCAGTCCCCAGCATAACAGACCACTTCCATAGTGTAGCCCACGTCGGGTGGTACTCATCTGCCTTCAGACTTTGCGTCTGCGCATTCCAGTTTATCTTCGGAAAAGCATACAAGCTTTTCTCCGTCAAACGCGTATTCCTTCTTGCCAATGCAATCTCAATCGCAGGCTCAATACTATCCGGCGCTGCTGCCACTTCCACAATGCTGGTAATCGGCAGAGCTGTTGCCGGCCTGGGCTCTGCTGGTTTATTCGCTGGGTGTTTTGTCATTGCTACGCAGTCAACCCCTTTACGTCAACGCCCGATGTTTCTTGGAATCATGGGCGCTATCGAAGGTCTCGCAACTATTGCAGCGCCACTTCTTGGAGGCGCTTTGCAAACTATTAGTTGGAGATGGTGTTTTTACATCAGTGCACCAATTGGACTTACAACATTTCTTCTCACCATGGTTTGCTTGCAAGATGGCCAAAAGCCTGCCGAGGTTGCTCGATTGACGCTGAAAGAGAAGATAAACCAGCTCGATTTGACGAGCAATATGCTCCTTCTGCCAGCGCTCACGAGCCTCTTTCTCGCCTTTTCCTGGGCAGGCACAAAGTATTCATGGACGAGTGGTGCAGTGGTTGGTCCATTAGTCGCGTTCGCCATCCTCTCAGTTATATCCGTCATAAACCAGATCCACAAGGGTGAAACCGCTGCTCTTCCTCCTCGTTTGATGAAACATCGCAGTGTGATCGCAGGGTTCATATTTATATTCTGCGTCAACAGCACTGGTGTTGTAATTGAGTACTATCTACCCACATACTATCAACTCGTTCGTGGATATACGCCTGTGCAAAGTGGTTACATGATGCTCCCCATAATAACTGCAGCAATTATAGGCTCACTAATTCAGGGAGCTGGCACGAGTGTACTTGGCTATTACAGCCCGTTCATGATTTTGGCTTCGATAATAATGCCGATCGCGATCGGTCTTATCACTACGTTCACAACCGACACCGGCCTGGGGCAACTTATTGCATATACCGCACTGTCAGGGTTGGCGTATGGAATAGGGTTCATTGGTCCCCAAATGGCTGTACAGACGGTCTTGCCTGCTGAGGACGTTCCGCTTGGATTATCTATCATACTATTTGCACAATCCTTCGGTCCAGCTGTGATGGTTCCCGTCGCGCAAGTGCTCTTCACCCACCAGGTGTCTGTCAACCTGGAAAGCCTCACCCCGAGCTTCAATCAACGGAATTTAAGCGACAGTGGACTCAGTGAGCTGATTTCACTCGTACCAATTGCGGAAACTAGAACAGTTCTTGTTGCAGTCAACGAGAGCCTTGCCCAGACATGGTACCTTATTGTGGGTTTGGCATCAATGGGAATGGTAGGGAGCCTAACAATGGAATGGCGATCTGTGAAATAAGAACAGGTCATTTGACACTTTTGTTTAAAATAAAGGTTTTCTTGATGGGTTTGTTCGAGTAAACATAAACTCAAGGGTCCATGATCACGATACATGGGAGCTTCCGTACGAACAAATAAAATCCTCTCTAAAGGTAGGTCATGCAAGACTTTACCAGTCAATTGTGCGTCATTTGTAGATGGCCTTCCTTGAACCAGTGACATACTTCGCTATCCTCAGCGGAATAAAAGCATTACTTCTAGCTTTATGCCTTCGAATTTTCGAAGATTATAAGTACCGGATCGTCGTCTAGACTACTCAGGCTTGAAGTATCACCTCATCCTTCATATCCATCGTCTTGATCCTGGTTTAGGGAAATCTCTTTTCTTTGAACTGGCTCGGAGGAGCTGCTTCGCACCCGCACGGCGAAGTGGTAGACGAAAGGCCCTTGTATTTCAACCACAGAATCGTTTCTTGATGACCATTCTGCACTTTACTCAGGTTTATGAACTGAGACTCAAACGACGCTGGAGAATTGGCGTTGTACTCATGTTCAGCTGGGGAATTCTGTACAACGTCTTTCTGAGCCTCCGCCCTACAGCAGCCACGCGTGTCTATGGGTAACAATAATCCAGGGAAGCGTATGTGATGAGGTTCTGTTATCTTGTTAGGTATCAAGCAGCGAGAAGTAGGCCATTCTGGGGATTCCATGCGCTCCTGTTACACTCCACTCACCATGTTTAGAGAGTATCAAGTGGGGTTCTATCGAGCTTTCCATGGGTATTATCGTTGACTGCATGCCCAGTACAGACAAGTTGCGCGCAGAACTCATAACTTTATAGTGGCCCGAATTGGCAACTCAAGTACAGATCTACACTATAGTAGCGGTGTCTTTGAATAGAAACCTCTGGAGCTCATATCGGATGCAAATACTGTTATTGAAGTAGAGAAAACAGGAGCCTGACTAGAAATCAATTGTCCGACGTAGTGAGGGAAAATGCCTTCCGTCATTCCGACCTCTAGGAAGCGAGGCGCATTATTGAAAGATTTTGTATAAATAAGCCTATAGAGCTATTAAGTTGTTCGTTCAACTCTTTACCAAACTGTGTGGAGCATCACGAAATGGTCATGATAGTACAAATTTTGAAACCGAGAATGTACTAGACATTCGGTGAGATGGCCGAGTTGGTTATGGCGCCAGGTTAAGGTTAACCTTAACACCAATTTCCTGGTGGAGCAATCCTCCTGGGTTCGAGTCCCAGTCTCATCAAACATTCCTTTTTTTTTTCCTAGTCTGGGTACAGTCTTTATACACGGCAAGAGGAAATCTAAAAGCCTATGTGGCAGTGATAGTGCACCATAAACAAATGGTGAAGAGAGGGAAGCACGCTTAACATATGGTCCCTCGCTTTCCTTTAATATAACAAAGGCTATGTGCAACTGAGAGCATATATTGGAGAGCCAATGAAACCAGCTGTAAATACTTGCAAAGCTGTCACCAGATTTACAACCGATGTCATTGTAACTGCCTTTAGATCAAGTCAACATTAGTCCGTAAAGAGAGATTTGGTACGGACTGTATCCGGGGCCATTATTCCACCACTCATATCCACCTATATCTCGAGTTGATGCAAAAAGAACTGTGATAGAAAGTAATTGTTTCCTGCGACCGAGGGGAATCGAACCCCTCTCTAACGCTTGGAAGGCGTTAATGCTAACCACTACACCACGGTCGCTAACTGATGACATTTCATCCCTATCTTCAACATACATATCATATCCATAACGTTCTGATCGTTTGCTCTCTCTGGTTCAAAATTGAACAAAAGAACTAAACTATTGTGACATCCTGAGACCTGCAACTGTACCCCTTCCCAATCCGGGTATCCGTACGAGATGCTGAGATTGGAAGGGCATATAGCTCTAGGCAGGCAACGTAGAGTTGATTAACGAAAAGGGTACATCACGCTGATGCTGGAACACTAGTTGAGCAATCGACACCGTAAATGAAAACAGAAAATCCCTACTCAACTGCAACGAATTGGGAGCAAGGATCTATCAGTTGACTTCCGAAACCCTAATCACTTGAAAGGTTGAACAACTCAAGCTATAGAGCGTCTACTCCTGCGCATCCTAAGTTGGCCCAAGATGGTGCAAGGCAACTCCATCTTTCCAACTGTCCAACGACTTGGACTTACAGAACACTAAGATAGCGCTCTGCTGGCTGACATGATAGAGGCTACTATCAGCTGCTGCAACCACAAGGTCGTGTGGCCCAATGGCAAGGCGTCTGACTACGAATCAGAAGATTCTGGGTTCGATCCCCAGCATGATCATAAATCTGTCTTAAGACGTTGTGCTAAACTCGGCTCGTGTCTCGAGAATCATTTTTGACTCTTTTGCGACAGGCACAGCCTCGCAAAGGTGACCTTTAGCCACTTCCCCCCCAGGTGGTTAACCAGTGGGCTGTGCCAGGGTAGGCAATCCTGAACGGTCTATCAAAGCAAGTTCATAACGATACTCATGATAACAACCAATATTGTGCAATACAAACATCGTAAATTGAAGGTGTAACAAGCTAAAAGTACATTGAATTCGATATAATCTTCAAACCATAACCATAAACTCTCCAGCTGTCCTCAACGCCACTGTTTTGTCTCAGAGTCAAGCACGTCTTTCTCAGCCTTCTTCCAACCCTCTATGACTAGATCCCTCTTCGCAGCTGATCTTGCCGATATCTTGGCAGGAAACTCTTCCGGCATACACACAAAGCCCTGTGTCAGCTTATCAGGATCGGGCAGGATGGGTTTTCCATTCTCGTCCAGCATAGGCTCAATGTTGAAAGCCCACAGTATTCGTGACATGCCCAAGAACAAACTCCGCTCGGCAACGTGGATTCCGGGACAGATGCGACGACCCGCGCCGAACGTGAACTGATCTCTCTCCGAGGCGTTGGGGTTCGCTGCGGCGTCTGCGAGGCTCTGCAAGTCATCAATGTACCTCTCTGGATTGAACTGCCGAGGATTGGGATGGCGTTCAGGGTCCATGTGGATTCCCCATACGTTGTTGAGAACGCCAGCTCCTTTCGGAATGAGATAGCCATTGTAGATATCATCTTGAGTCACCGCGTGAGGGACGGCTCCAAGAATAGTCGTTGGCATCCATCGAAGCGTCTCCTTCATACAAGCACGGATGTACTGCAGACTTGACTCGTCTTCCATATTTGGCATACGTGTGTTGCCAACCACCCGGTCGATCTCATTTTGTGCCTTTCTCTGGACCTCTGGATACAGAAGCATTGCTTGTACAAATGCATAGAGAGTGCTAGATGTTGTGTCAGAGCCGGCCTCTAGTAATGTTCCAGAAATGTATGCAGCCTGATCATCATCGAAATTTCCCTTCTCTTGCGCCTCAGCTAAGCCCACACAGAAACAAGGCTTTATAGTCCCAGCGGCGATATCCTGTTTAGCCTTCAGCCAATGGCTAAGATACAAATCCTTTTCTTTCTTATGAAGTTTCTTCGCCTTTCTTTGCACTGGAAGCAAGAAGTCAGGCAGCCTTCTGAGAACAGGAAAAGAGTCGAGGAGGGCAGCAATGCCTGTTTGGTTAATCTCCGCAAACTCTGCAAAGCCGTCAAATAGCTGCATTAACTTGTGATCTTCGTAAACCGATGAACGCCAGCCAAAGACCATCGTGGTTGTGAGAGCATTGGAGTATCTTCGAATGCTATGGAGGAATTGTTCTGGTTGGATCACCATTTCGTATAGCATTTGTTTGTTTTCGAGGTCTTGGTATGGCACGTAGGCCTTGGCTGCTGTGACGTTGAGAAGCGAGTGGACGAGTTTACGAAACTGTGGGTTGATGTTAGATTGCCCATCAGAATCATCAACTTCTGGTACTTACCGACCGCCAGGTCTGCCCATAACCCTGTATGTCACTATCAGCCAGGGTTCTCTCTCAAGTGACAATTTGGAGAACGGTAATATACTAACCATCATGAGAAGTCGAAGACCACCACTTCCGAGTATCTGCCCGACGTACATCTCCTGGCGATCGGAGTAAATGGCGCTCTTCTTATCCAGAAGATCTTTGACAGCTTGGGCGCTGGACAAGACGATGAATGGCCTTGTGCCGAGGATCAGGCTATAGACAGGGCCATACTCGTCGGCCCATTTGCGAAATTGTAGATGGGCATTTCGTTTGGGCATCTATCTGTGTAAGTGAACAAAATTCTGAGAAGATAAACCAGGCTGGGATTTACTAAGTGGATGTTTCCCAGTATGGGCAGCGTCGGAGGCCCTGGAGGATAGCTCTTGGGCCTTCTTCCAGTGAAGAGAAGGCGTATGAAGATAGCGACAAGCGCTAGACAACCTAATTGTATAGTGAACATGGCTAGAAGTTTGGATTGATGAATGAACTTCCATTCATTACTTTGAAGCCATTATATACAACTTCTCCGCCTTCCTGATAAGCGGAAGGATGTGGGATGGTAATACGACACTAAACTCAATCGTTCACATTGCAGATCCGGGGAAATTGACGTACGGTGTATAGGAATGCGCTTCTCCAAACCTTGTCGTATAGTACGTAGTGCTTCTAGTGATAATTCCGCAGGTTCTGATTCGCCTCCCACAAGAACTCCGACGGGATGGTTTGTTCTGTCGGCTCCACTTCCCCGCGATCTGAGACTCCGGATCGGATACGAAGCCGGCATGAAATTGCTGAGTTACATTTCTCATCGTATTGTAACTGATCCCGTCTTTCCACCATTCTCAACCTGAGTGAAGCCCACATAAAACTCCGACAGAATGTCAGCCACTGCTCCCAGGTCAGAAGCCACATATGCATGCACCCAATGCGCAAAGACGTACAAGAGACGCGAACATCTGTATCGTCATGCTGCAACCCACAACGCCGCCCGGCCCTATCGTTGTGGGTTATGTAATCGGTCTTACCAAAGAGTCGATATCCTTCGGAGGCACGTTTTGACCTGCAAGACTAAATCTGGAAATGGAGGATTCACTGCTTCGAATCGTCGAGCATGCGACTTGTGCGTTCGACAGAAGAAGGCGTGTAGCACTGGCCAGCCATGTGAGCACTGCCTTCGCAAGTCTGCAGAATGCTCTTATTCATTTGAAGCTACTGCCACTTTGGTGATAGAAGATTCTTCAAGTGCTGGCGATGAATATGACCAAATAATGGCTGCTACTCATTCTCACTCTTTGGCCGTACCGAGAAGTGAGGTCAGTCCTTCATCCGTGGTGTTTGGGGACAATACGCTGTTCGACTACCTTGGACACTACAACTCGGTATCAGATATGCTCGAAGGCTCGAGTAACAACCAGGACTGGTTGGACTTTGTCAACCTGGCTGCTGGCAACTTTCAACTACCGGAAGGGCATGACCGAACGCAACTTGACAACTATAGGTTCCACTTCCTTGATAACTTCACTAAGCGAAGTGGACTAGTGGACTCATTTGACTGCGGGACACATGCTCAAAGGACTCAAGTTGTCACCTCCTTTCTGGAGACTGAGGGTCACGCTCCTGCGCTACAATCTCCTATTGCGTTGTTGGTGAATCCCCCGATTTCGCGAATACCAGATCTGCACGATCCCCTGGTTATCCAAACCCACAAGATCCTTTTGAACATCAAGGAAGTGGTCACAGTTAAGCCCCGCAATAGTGTGGTAGAGCTGGAGTGGTCCGCTATACTTGAGCAGAAGTGCATGCAGTTTTTCTCGCCATACAATATCAGAAAGTTCCTAACTTTGTACTGGCATATATGGCACCCCAATGTCAACTTCGTTCATCTGCCAACGTTCGAGTCAGCGACAGCTAAGTCAATATTGGTGGCTACTATGGCTTTGATCGGTGAGTCGCCAGCTACATCTATGAATAATAAACAATCTGACCGAATCAGGAGCGAGTATGTCGCCGGATATGGCAGACAAAGAACAGGCTAAGCTATGGTTCAACTGTGTGGAAGAAATGGTTTTCACAGACGATGATTTCTGTCGTGATCTACTTGATGGCCACGACAATGTGAATCTAGATCTCTGTGCTCATATCTCCAGAGTACAAGCTCTTCAAGCGGCTTATATGGTTTGTCTATATCAAGGTTGGGAAGGAACTGAAGCCAGCAAAAGGAGAATCCGTCGTTTCCGCTTCAGCACGGTAATATCTGTACTTGACCAGCCATCTTCTATCATATACATAAACATCGCTGACGTTCCTCAGATGGCGAGAGATCTTGGGATTATGTCTGCTCGACACCCGGATTATTCAACGGTACCCTATGACATTTTCGATTGGAAAGCCTTTGCGACAAGGGAACAGCTTATTCGGTACTGTCACCTGTCAGCGTGTGCCTTTCCATCACTCTCTTTACTAACTCTATGTATAGTGTCTTCCTGTGGATTTACTTGCTCGATCATGCTTTCGTCATCTTCAACAATCTACCTCCCAGAATGGTCATAAAAAGAGATGACAATGCATATGGCGTCTCCAGAGGCAGCCTTTCAAGCCACATCGGGTCCCGACTGTGCACAAGAGTTATTTGCGTGGCATTCTCGCTCTGCACCTATACGCAATATTACATTTCGCGAAGTAGTAGAGAGCTTTTGCAAAAGTTCTCTCCGAGAGGGAATGCAACAACGTTTTGCAGATCTTGGACCGCTAAATCTCTTCGCCGTAGTGTCGGGTACGTTCACCAAGCCTCCCACCAATCCCCCAATACTGATTGCATACCTCAGCTTTCCATGCCCTGATATTTCAGCACCAAAACTCATTTGGTGGCCACGACCAGCTCCAATCAGTCTATAATGCATTGAATAACTGGAAGCTTGTCTGGGAAACCTACTCAGATGACTTCGCTTTCTCTCCACCACATGCTACGGTAAACAAGCAGGATATTTCAATAGGAGACCTTTGGAAGAGAGTTGGTTTCATGCGACATTCTCCAGAGTACTGGTTACTTGCTAAGTTACTGGTTGATCGCCTTTCGAGCCCCGTGGATGGGATACTTAGCTCGAACTCAGCGCATCTGGGAACAATTGGAGAGGTGCATGAGCCTATCTTGACGAGATATGACCAGACCAGTATGCTTCAAGTAAATGACTTGATCACAGGGTTTCAGGACGTTCATATTCACTAGCAATGTCTGTATCCACCATCGTCATTGTGTCGAAATTGAGCGAAGACCTACTGTTTTGAACGTTTTTGGATGGATAAGATAGGTGAAATTTATGAAACTTTTCACTAACATCGTCCTCGTATTCATCTTCCCTCCAGCTCTCCGCATCCTCGGATCACGAATGTGGGAGTGGCGGAAGATCGCCATTCCACCCCCACATCGCCTCCGACCGGCATTTCTTGCGGCAGTTCGCCGCAAGAACGAAGACTTCTCCAATCAGAACCATTTAAATGCATTAGAATACGATAGAGATGGGCTTATCCAACTCATTCTACCTGCATTATCCCACGATGTCACGAACAACAACAGCACTCGTCGCACCAAACCTCGATGGTCGATTCAAGCTCCGAGAAGTCCATCTAGACTCATTGCAACCTGACGAGGCCCTTGTCGAAATACATGCTTCAGGAGTTTGTCATACCGATCTCGCGTGCGCCAGCGGTAAACTATGGTGTGATCCGAATGCTGTCCTTGGCCATGAAGGCAAGTCAACCTCTGGACAGAATTGATAGTGTGAAATACTGATAGGATTTATCTATAGGTGGGGGGGTGGTCCTTGAAGTAGGATCTAACGTTAAAACTGTCACAAAAGGTGATAAAGTCTTGTTATCGTTCTCATCTTGCGGGACCTGTCCTGGCTGTACATCGGGCCATCCAGCATATTGTTACAGCTTCAACCACTACAACTTTGGTGGAAGGCGTCCGGATGGTTCAGCAGCCATTTTTATCATCGAAGATGGTCAAAAGCGACCCATGTACAGCAGTTTCTTTGGCCAGAGCTCCTTTGCAAAACATACTATAGTTCACCGAACAAGCCTTGTCAAGGTGGCGCAGGATACGCCACTCGATCTTTTTGCACCGTTGGGATGCGGCATACAAACTGGTGTCGGAGCCATCTTCAACACCTTGAATGTCAAGCCCCGAAGCACCGTCGCTGTATTTGGTGTGGGATCCGTTGGTCTCGCGGCTGTCATGGCTGCCAAGGCACGAGAGGTTACCACTATCATTGCCATTGATCTTCAACCTGGCCGGCTTGAACTTGCTCAATCGCTGGGCGCGACACACGGTCTGCTCGGACCTGACCTGGAACACGTCACTAAGAGCATCCGTGATATCTGTCCTCCAATAGGCGTTGATTTTGCCGTTGACTGCACTGGCGTCCCGGCGATCATAGAGACCATGGTGGCCTCCCTGGGCATGAGAGGTAGGGCTGCCACGGTTGGCGCGCCTGGCGGTACGGCGAAGGCCAGGATTGAGATCATGAACCACCTTACATACGGGAAGGAATACGTGGGATGTTCTGAGGGAGATAGTAATCCAGAGATTGTAAGTTTCCCCTAGGAGTTCATGACTGATGTGATGAGGGTGTCATATCCTCTTCTCGCAATCCCCTGCTGTTACGCACTCTACTTGTTAGACTTACTGACTCGTTGACGCTAGTTGATCCCAGAATTGATCGATATGCACTCCCGGGGTGCCCTACCGTTGGAGAAGCTAATCAAGTATTACGACATCAAAGACTATGAAAGAGCCATGGCGGACATGGAAGGTGGGAGTGTGATAAAGCCTGTTTTGAGATGGTCTTGAGGGGAGAAAAAGCACATTGAGTGGCGAGTTTCTACGAGGATACCTGCCAGCCGTACGTAAAATTTCTACACGCACATGTCGATCAACGCATTAGTGAGGCCAAATTAAATACAGTAATTCATCTGGGATGGTTATAATCATTCCCCCAACTCACATAATATTCTATGTTTGGGGCCAAAGATATTAAGTATTATTCTAATTTAAGCGCTATGCTATATCGCTACAGTATCTATCATTCTATTAAATGCTGCATGTTCATATCTCGGAGGCATATCATGGCGACTCTACGTCGGTCTAGGCCAAGAGCTTCTCAGCCATGGCAGTCACGGACTGCACAACAGGGTACTTGGGCATGTTGGGCTTGTAGACAGCCTGGCACACACCGTTGAAGTCATCGCGTGTAGCCTTCTCGAGAGTAAGCTCGTCTCCGGGGACTCCAAGTTTGACCAACTCTCCAGACTTATCAACGGTGTTCCAGCCAGGGCCCGCAGCAGGGTCCTTAATCCAGGCAACGAACCACTTGTGGATAGAATCGGCGAGCTTCTGCTGAGCATCGGTAACTCCTTGGAGGGCCTTGAAGCACTCGTTACCACCGTGGAAGAAGGGAACTTCGGTACCGTGGGTAGGAGCAGTGTTAGGGGGTCCGACTACATTGTCATAGGCTCCGAAGAAGCGGTAGACCCAAGTCTTCTGCTCGTTGCTACGGAGGTCGAGGAGGTAATCAACAGGGCAGTTGAAGCGGGCGTCACCGTACTGGATACCGCTGCGGAGAGACTCGCTGGCGTAGTCGTCGGGGTTGTAGGCCGAGATGAGATCAGCATCAGGGATATGGGCACTGTCAGCGTCAAAGGTGTTAATCCAAGAGCTGAAGTCGCTGTTCTCGGCGCCGTAGACAAGGCTGAAGATGGTGCCCTCGCCGTTGGAAGTACCAGTCAGGAGAGGAACCTGGGAGGGATATTTGCCGGATGAGAGACGAGCAGGGTAGTCGGAAAATCGAGTGATGTCGTCGATGACAGGGGTGAACCAGGTGTTGAAGGTCGAGTTAAAGTTCTTGGTCTGGAAGTCAAAAACATTGACGTCACGGAGACACTCGAGCTGGGAGTTTCCAGCCTTGGGGCAGCCAACTTCCTCGGCGACGGCGTTAAGAGCCTCATCGACGGGGGCATAAGCAGGGCCTGAGACGGCGTTGGCGCTCATCTCGACCGCACCCTTGAGGAAGGTATCGGGGTGGTTCCAAAGGTAGTGGTCAACCTGAACACCTCCAGAGGAGTGGCCACCGAAGACGATGTGATCAGGGTTACCGCCAAAGGCTACAGAATGTCAGTCATGTATGAGTATGTTGGAAAACTTTGCCTGCTTACCCTTGATGTTCTTGTGAACCCAGTCTAGAGCCTTCTCGACATCCAGAATACTGAAATTCTGGGTCTCATCGGGCTGGGCATCCTTAAGCTCAGAGGAGTGAGGAGAAGCAAAGATGCTCTCTCTGGTGTTAAAGTTGACATATACGACTCCGTTACGAGCAAAGTTTGATCCCTGAATCTGGGGGTTACTGCTGGAGCCAGTGACCATGGCACCGCCATACATGTAAACGAAGACCTGGACAATATTAGCAACTCCTCATGGACAGGCGGGTAAGGCAGAACTAACAGGCATATCCTTACCATCCTTGGGAGCCCAGATGTTAAGGTTCAGGCAATCCTCATCCTGGCGAGTGAAAGCATCGCTGGTGATGGCTTGAGGACACGTAGGACCGTATGAGTTGGCCTTGTAAGGACGGTCAGAGTTGGGGAGGTCTTGAGGAGCCTTCCATCTACAGGGTGTCAGTCTATCGCAAATCCCATCATGGAAACCTATTCGTGAACGTACCGATTCTGTCCGCCAGTGGAGGCAGCGAAAGGAACACCAAGATAAACAGCGTTACAGTGATCGTCGCGGAAGCCCTCAATCTTTCCTTGAGGAATAGCAGCCGGTGGTAGAGGTGGGCATGGTGCATCAGAAGGGCTTGGCGGGCTCGGAGGACTAGGAGGCTTTGCAACACAAGAAGCAGCCAGGGTCAAACCCGTAGCGAGAGTGAAGATACTGCTATGTAGGACCATTGTGTAGAGTTTCGCCGAAGAGGTTAAGTGGAATACGGAAGGGAGGGACAAAAGGGCTCTGGGCTGAAACTAAGGTGAATGATGATTCTGCAGACTATTTAAAAGAGAAATAGAGTGGCATTGCAGTGGTGACAATTGGGGCGGAATCCCCGAAAGGAGGTGGGCTCTTAACTTATTGGAGACTTTAGGGCGACCGTGACAGTGGAGTTGACGGTAAGGGTTCATGGCAAATGCAGGGTCTTGTAAGAACCATAACCTAGAAAGAAATCTGATCAACTGCTACCACGTGGTATCTGCGTTGCAATGATTTACCCGATTTAGGCAGGTCTTTTCCATGCAATACGACATGAGCTGTCAACAATCGTAGCATATTCGCTTATATCAGATCTAGACTCCAGATACCTATAATCCAAGATTCTTATTACTATGTTGTATGCTCTTCCGCTCGCTCAATGCGACTCAAAATCCCTGCCCGGAAAGTTCGGATTTTAAGGCACTCGTCGGGCCGGCGACCTATTTTCTAGTGCGCCGCTGCTAACTCGATCGAGAATGGTAATCCGGCAAACACTCTGTAATGAGGGAGACCCCGAGTCATGCGTGCCTGAAAAGCGTTTGACGCCTTTCTCGAATTCGAGAAGAAGCCAATCTTGTGGCGGGCGCGGGAAAACTCTGTGCTTAGACCCTTTGCTTTCTGTCCGAGTATACAGGCAAAGAAAGGGCTTTTTCTAGTTCGGGGTATTTCCTCGGGAGATCGAGACTACCGTAGCTAAACCACCAGCCACGATTTCATTGTATTGTGCCTGAGGGCAATCATCATCTATCTCAAACATCCATCAGGATGGGGTGACACGTGTACGACCTGCCCATGTCCATGTTGTAGCAGATCGGTTGTCGTGCATCGTCACGAATTGTTTTTTCACGATCGCAAACGTCAAGGGAAAGACAAGGGTTGTTCGCCGAAAGGGGCTTGGATCGGCAAACTTGCCCCTGCATAAGTCCCAACAGTTCGGCGTAGTCAAGCGAGTTCTTCAATTCGACACCTCGTCAAGGAGCTTATCGGGTTATCATAAAAGACCGCTAAGATTGGATACCTTACGAAGATCACATTTCTTGACAAAGGCGCGGAAAGGAGATGCGCTAACGACTAGCGGATCAACTGAGACTAATCAAGCCAATGTGAAGTGTTGGAAATCTTGGCTGGAGGCTCGAGGGCACACTAAGCACTTGGCTTCTACCATTCCGCACTGATAGAGTGTTTCCGAGTGGGATAACTGGCAGATCTTTGATAATCTCGTCATAATATTGGAGAAAAAGATGCTAGTGACTAAAATGACAGGTCTTGACGGTTATAACTCAGCTGGTTTCGGCCATACTGGACCACATCCCGAGGCCCAAAGCTTGGAATTTCCGCCATGAACCCGTGCTAGTCGAGTGTCAAGTTCAGCGATTGGCAGTTGGAACAGAGACTATTCCACTTGGCCATGGTTTTGACTTCGGGGCTAGATGCTAGTTTCGGCCAGTGCATCTCCACACCATTAACGGCTTTAGGCTGCTGAGAGCGCTTTGGGGCGTTGGCACCACACATAATGAACTGACTTGAAGGTATGGGATCTGGCTGGACGAATTGAACAAGGCGGGTCGTCCGAGGTGAGAAGTTCCATGGTTCATGGTTCAGGGGCCGCTACCAAGGCACCGGGAATGATAAGTTACGTGCATACCCTCCCTCAAATCATCCACCATCTATTCTAGCTTTAATCACCCTACCCATTGATCTACGTGCTCACGTCGCAATGGCAAAGGGTTTGGGTCAAGTGGTAGGTTTTTGATGGGGTTCCTGGTGTCATTGGCTGCTGATCATTTTGTTGCTTCTTTTCTGTTCTTTGTTGGCTAACGTCAATTCGCTCACAGGTGTCTTGGTACATTTGTACTGTGGTTGCCTGCATTTTCCTTATTCTTCGCTTGTGGATCCGAATCCGCAAACTCGGGTCTCTACAGATTGAAGATGGTCTCATCATTCTGTCTGCGTGCTGTCTGATAGGCGATCTTATCATTCAGCAACACATGTGGAACCTGGGTATGGCCAATATTGGAGGCGCAACTCCTGAACAATTCAAGGGAATGATGCAGGTAGGTTTATGCAAACTGGCTTTCTGCGTCTTTGGCTGCTGACCACCCACAGATGATCATTCCTGGATCGGTTCTATACGTAACGTCACTATGGTCCATCAAGATTGCTCTAGTACTCTTCTACAAGCGACTCGCCGCTCCTGGAACGAAACTACAGACAATCTACAATATCACGCTGGGTCTCTTGGTGTGTTTCTGGGCTGCCATCTTCTTCGACATTATCTTCCAATGCTTTCCTCATGACAAGCGATGGTCGCAAGACCCCAACTGTAGGCTATAGCACGTCCGGGTTATAGAGTATAGGCTGACAATTGTACAGATCAATGCGATCCCAAGGAGGCCGAAAAGAATTATTGGTTGACTGTTCTATGTAAGTGACCTGGATCACGTACTCCGCTCCGAGCAATGCTAACTCGATACAGTAAACATCGGTACCGATGTCATCAGTGAGTAAAAATAACACATGTGTGGTATGGAGTAAGTCTAACATATCACAGCCATTAGTCTTCCTATCTCCATGGTTCTCCAGCTGCAGATGAAGACAAAGCAGAAAGTCGGCGTCGCCGCCATTTTCGCCCTGGGTTTCCTGGTAGTTGTTGCTAGCAGTACGTTGCCTTGATCCTAACACATGAGCTTTACTAATCGGTGCAGTCATCCGAGCCTACTATTCCAAGAAGAACGAGACCATGTTGACATGCACTGTGTCCATGATCGAAACAGCCGTCGCCATCATCGCCACCTGCCTACCTCGTAAGTTGCCTTACAAAGTAAGCCATAACAGCATTAACATTTCTTCCACAGCACTACGAACCCTGTTCCTCGGCCAAATGTCCTCAGCTCGAACAGGCTCCAACTATGCCAGACATTATGAGCTGTCTTCGACAGGTCGCAACCAAACGCGGCGGACGAACCAGAGTCGAATTACGACGAATGTCATGGGCGGCACCCAGAATAACGATTCACAAGATGAACTGTTTAAAGAGTCGCTACAGTCAGTAGCAGGACATCGCGCTGCGAACACGGATAAATCACCTGGCATTACTGTGAATACCACGATTCTTATGCATCACAGTGCTGAAGATGAGGCCAGGAGATCACAAGCGAGGCTCGACCACTTTGCATAAACTTCTTTTTTGTTACTTACTTAGATAATTGTAATCCACTTTGATCAATCATGATGCTGAGCATTCCATGTGTCAGTGACCTGCCCTGTTGAATGACGTACTGTACTACAGACGTAATCGGGCCAGGGGAGAAAATTCAGCAAGGTTCATGGAATGACACAACCACTTTACGCCATTCGCTGATCCGAGTTGTCCTTACTCAACCGAGGAAAGAGATTACAACCCTGATCAACTGTTTTCAGGTCATTGCCAAAGCGATGACCAACGATTAACGCTATATTTATCCTGTATCCATATCCGTGAGTCGCTAGAAGGACCTCGTAGGGACGCTGCCATCTTCTCTATACAATAATTTGTCATGGGATATGTACTTGCCACCACTATTCCCACTTGCGTCAAGTCATAGATACAGCGAAGGGCAGAATCTTAAATAATAAAGCTTACACCTAATTGCCTAAATCACGTTCCATTGTCCACTCAACTATATATCAGTTGTAATACTCAGCTACATGTGGCAGAAAAATATGTCATCATGTACAGCTAAATGATGAATCAATGCTGGTATCCCCCCCATTATACGTGATCTTCTTCGGATACGCACAAAGCTTCACAGCTCTCTTCTTCTCTGATCCCACAGTCTCCGCATACAAGGTTTCGGGGCCTTTTCCCTCTTCCACCCACTCCACGAGCGCATCTAAAGCATTTCCGGGAAACCATCCGGTACCATTCTTACAGTGTTCGATACCAGGAGCTTCGAAGAAACGGTAATAATCTGTTGCATTTGGATCTTCTTGAAGCACGCGCTCGTAGTAGTCAACTGATCCTTTGTACGGTATCAGATCGTCCGCTGTGCCGTGCCACGAGATGAGCTTGCCTCCCGCCTTCTTGAAGTCGGTGAGATCTGCATCAGCCGTACCAATGACTGAAGCGAAACGGTTGACGGACTGTCGGAACAGCCTGCCGTATTCTGCAAATGAGATGCCATCCAGCTCAGCTGTACGATTCTGCTGAACAAAGGTACTGAGCCAGTCTTTTGCGATAGCAAAGGGGCTTGAAGTACAATTTTTCAATGATGTGCACGTAGTGTTTGCCAGCCTATTGAGCGGGGAAGATAGATCCAGCCCATACCAGAGGAATTTGCCATCCTCGGTCTGTGGGCCACGCCATGTCAAACGCGCAATTTCAGCTGCTTTCTTTGAGACTTTGATACCACTGATACAGGTTGTGGTTGATCCCACCACCGAGTAGGGGTCAAATTCACAACTTGCCGAGTGCGATACAATTCCATCTTGGATGCCATCAAGAGGGTCGCACGCTTCGATAGCGGCTTTGGTTATCGCATCCAACTCACATGTGGGAGGATAGTAGTCTGCAGTAAATTAGCCCAACCTTCAATACTTGGGGAACTGTGACTGCACCAAGGCTATGCATAACGACTTGAGGCCAGTACTCTGAGACAACAAATTTGTCCCAATTGAAAGCCGATGCTGTGGCCAAAATACCATTATACTGAGTGGGATATCTCTGTGCCATCATATGGCCCTGTCTTCCACCTGTCGAACAACCCTATCGAGGTCAGATGCCAGTATCTCAACTGGGCGGGATCACCTGCATTCCAATACGAGTACTTCGGCTTTCTTCCATAGAAGACTGCCGCAACGTCCTTCCCCAAGGTGGCTGCATCGTCTAGAGAGACAGCTGCAAAGTTCTGCAAAGCAGGCCAGTTCAAATTCCCTGGGCTCGTGTGCGCCCAATTGAGCTCCTGCCTGTTAGCAAGGGGATGACCGCCGTCAGTTGTGACAGCGGCATAACCTTTCGAAACCGTTGGCCCAAGATCCTCAACATCTCCTGTAGACCACCCTCCGCCGCCGACGCCCATAAATCTCTCATTCCAGCCTGAGACTGGGAGCCACACATATGTATTTATGATATCATCCCAGCCAGGATGAGTGTATTGAACTGTGACCTTACACGCCGTTACTGAGTCTGTGGGTTTTGTTGGCCACTCATTGGTGGGCCAGTCTGGAAGTGTTATATTTGATACGTTGGCACTGACAGATAGAATCTCCGCGTTTTCGAGCCTGATCGACCTGAATGTGTAATCGGTACATGTGGGCCTGGATAACACGCCTGGAAACCCTTGAAGCATCAGCGACATGACTGAGAGGTTTGAGAAGATCATGGTCTTTAGGTGCCCTCTGGACTTGGCAGTAGGCGGAATGGTCATGTGTAGAACCTGGTGCCGACAGAGAATTTCAATTGAATAACTTGACTGCTGAAGTACCAATGTTGCAGCATAGTCCTAGTTATCTTCGATGTGGAAAACCACTCTATATACACGAGTTTGGTTATTCTAAGCACGAGAACAATGTATTGGAAACTTGGCACTTCGGTAAGTAACCACGGCATTGTCTATCTGCCTGTAACGTAACCAGATAAACCATTCACGAAATCCTCCCCACATTGTGACAAGCCTTCCACATATCATGGGTTTGTAGTATAGATACCCCACGTTCTTAGCTCGGAAGCGGTGTCCATCTTCCCCATGTTCTTCAGGAAATACCGCGGAGACTAAGCAACTTCTGGACTACCCCACAGACTCGGAACTAAAAGAAAGATCCGTCTTCTTGGCAGAAGAGCTCAGGATACTATCTCTCTGGTTTATGGCCAGTGACTACCAGAAAGTCGAGGATTGGATGCGCTGATCGCTGTCGCGATGCTTGTCTAACTCGCGCATTGAACGCCTCGACCTCCTCGCGCGACCATCCCAATACCTCAGTGAATAACACTGCAGTGAAGGCAGCCACTCCCTCAATTGTGTTGATTTCCATTAAGGTACCAATCTCCTTCAGTCTTTCGTCTTTTGGCCATGGACCAATGGGAAGCTTGAACCTCTTTTCTTCAACGTTCTCAAATCCGATCTCACCAACCCACTGCCGGAAAGACGGCGCAGGGTCCATGCTTCGTCCAATCTTGTCACAAGCCATCTTGAGATGCTCCATCATTTCGACTAGAGCGTTGTCAGATTTGAGTGAGTCGTCTTCGGAATAGAATGTGTTGGCTGTTTCTTGAAGCTCGATCCATCCTCCAGGCTTGAGATTGGCGTATGCCTGCTTCAACAGCCGCGGCCAATCTTTGATGGACCCAGCCATATATTTGCAATGAATATAATCGTAAGGATCTGTGTCCACCCAATCCGCCTCAACATCATCAACGAGGAACTTTACATTCGGTGGGACCCAATCTGGTTGAATCGGGCTGAGATCATTTCCAACTACTTCAGCAGAAGGGTGTTCGTCTCCGAATTGAATTGCCCAGATGCCTGTTCCCGTTCCAATGTCGAGTACTCGCGCACCCTGTGGCGTAATGGGTGCTGTAAAAAGGCGGTCGTTTATCAGTCGGGTGACGGCGTGGTGAACCATATCGAGACGATCCTGTTCTTGATCATCGTTGGGAAAGCTGTACTCTCCTGCTCTGTCGCTATGATAGCGACGCCCATGTTTCCATCTATATTTGAGCACACTGCTAGTGATTGAAGTGCTTGCAGCGACTGAGTCAGCCGTGAATGCGGAGTCTTCAGAATCTGAGTGGACGTCCTCATCAACTTGAACTTCAGGAACTAAGGAATTGTATGCCATTTTGCTTGGGTCGTAACTGACGCAACGTCAAAAGCAGTATGAGCTCGAGAGTACATCGAAAAGTGCAATCGCGTAGACATGATATGCTTATTACACGATCAATGCGGGGCTTCGACTGGGGTGTAGGAAAGGCCTCACTCGGTTGAAGCATACAGGGATGATATATCCCAGAAGTCACATCATTGGGAGTTTATGATGATAGCGGGTGAGTCTCCGTACTTGGCCTTGGCCTTGGCGTTGGAAGTGGATTGTGTTAAATTGTAGACAAGAAGAATGATTTGTGCCCATAAACTGATATACGCCGTGGAATTTCATTCATGAAGCCCTGTGAGCCATATCAAAGGATGGCTTACGTGTTCTTAAGCCGATGTCATACAACATCTCTCTATTCTACAAAATGCAATGACATAAGTTTGCAATGACAGTAAAAAAACCCCTCTGAACCGATTGGTATCGTAGGGAAAGCAGGAGTAAAGACCTCTTATGGTGGGGTCTCCATGTATATAGTTACCGATAACGCACTCATGCATCCCAACAAGAGACAACGTGGCCGAGTGGTTAAGGCGATGCCCTGCTATCTCTTCCGAGACATCATAGGCATTGTGTTCGCACGCGTAGGTTCGAATCCTGCCGTTGTCGAGTGATTTTTTTGTTTTCCATCATCCGACCTAGATCAAGGTCAATACAATTCGTTGACCGCAGTAATCAGCCCTCTCCTCGCCGCCAGATATTCCAGGTTAATCGAACCCCTAACGTGGAATGCTAATTTCAACTCGGCTAGAAATCCCTCGCTGGGAGAAGAGTCCAACTTCACCGAACAATTCTTCTTCTTTTTGTGATCAGATGTGGTGCAATACTACATGAACTTAGCATAATTAATCAATATGGAAGAATGAATATGTTGTAACATATTACACGAGATTGAAACGACTCTAAACGCACAAGATGGGTACTTCCAGCTAAGGAACTTCAATCGTCATCCAATCACTGATCAGATGCGTTCACTTATCACAGTCAGCTTCATTGAAACGCCTCCACGCGTCGAAGCAGCAGCATTGGAGTCCTATGGAGCATATCTCAAAAACTTGTTGTAACCACCGGTGCGACGCATTACCCTGCCGATCGCGACACGTGTCGACGACCGTGTACCAGCAAATCGCGTCTCCCAATGAGCGACCCCAGAAGGTTCCACCTGGAACCAGGCGTGACTTTGATAATGGATTGTGGCGTTGTTGCTGGGGCCACGGGAATAGAACCCTCACAGATCATCACTTTTTTATGTGTACGGTATGGTCTCATTAATTCGGGAGGTGTGTTCACTCCCGCGCTGAGCGATGCCAGTTTGTACAAATACAGGCCTTGTCTGCAAATCTTAGCAAGTCATTCATTGCATTGTAAAATTTCCATGTCTAGATTGTTGACTCACCTGTAAAAGTGGTCCTGAGCCAAAGGGGTTGCATTGAAACGTGAAGAGCTTCATCCATTCACGGGTGTAGGGTATGGGATGGGACTAAGTTCGTGGTTTGCTTTGTGGCGCGCAGAAACGTAACATGGAAACTACTGGTGGTCTTGCCCGAGAAATATCCAGTTGATAATGCGTACCCACTCGTTTCCTGTCCAGTTCTAGTCGGTGGTGCACTGTTGAGTGGGCTCATTTCAAAGACTAATAGCCATCCAGCCCTAACTGATTTGCCCAGCGTCCAACCACAAGCAGCTAAGACGTGTGAAAATGGAAAAAGAAAGAGAGGATGGAGCCATAGCTACACATTCTATGATTGTTTAGTGTAACAACACTGAGTTCGCAATATGCGAATCGCAAAAAGAAAATCTGCTTGTAACAGATGGCTGGATCTCTCCCGCCGGGAATTGAACCCGGGTCTCAAGCGTGACAAGCTTGCATACTGACCACTATACTACGGAAGATTTAAGCAGGCTAAGCCTGTTGTAGTGGGGGGTTGTTGGTGAGACCGGAACTCTATAATATATAGTCTTCAACTTGCCTTGACTTGAAATCGATTATCCACTACTGCCTGACTTCACGAGTTCGAAAAGAGTATCTACAGCAACTGAAAATATCAACTTATGAGTGTCCATCCGATCATGGCACCGAGTCACAAGTCGTGCCTGACTAGGAACTTTATCTCTGGATCTCTCCATTGGCATAGAACCTTGCAATTGAAGATCTGTCCTCAGGCGATATTGGTATAAGTTTCAAACATAAATTCTCAACCTAGGATAAGTGGCGTGTTACTCGCTATAACGCCGAACCAATTGTACCTATTACTATCAGCGCGTCTGAGCAAATAGTCCAATGTACTCACTCGTTATCTGAGTGGCGCAAGTACTAACCTTATCTCTCTAACATACTTATGCAACAATAATGACCTGGGCCAGTCAACGTGATAGCTGCTAGACAAAAAGCATGAGAAGCCACAAAGATTCACTTAGACACAATCCAGAAGAGCTTGTGAAGATGCATCCAGCCACCAAGGCTCCCGTGATCTGACCCAAGAAATACAGTTTGCAGGGGTTTAAAAGACATGTATCCATCTTTCCCGCATCTACTTTTCGCTTGTTCGCAACACACTGAATTAGGTGCCCATTGACCTCTCCCTAACACCAGCCTTTCCCTACCTGTCAACAACCTTTCGCAATGCCAGTAATCAATCTTACAACACCATTGCCTCTCTGCTCAACACAAGAGAGCATCTCCCACGTGATCAGAAGACACCTTGTTGACCTCAAAGATATAAAATGGGGTGTCAAGCCCCAGGATCCAAATCAGGATAACAGGGAGTTCTTTCTAGTCACATGGTTCAGAAGAGATCTCTGGGCTGCCCTTGGCTGCCTCGCTGCCATGGTCCTGATATGGGTAATCTGGAGAGCCCACTGGCTGCACAAACGCCACATTCCAATCAAAATGAGATCTCTATTCGCCCCTGCCAAAGAGAATGGTGAGTGGGCTGTACCGTACTTGGATAAACGGCGCTTGATGCTAACACAGTCATCCTAGATCTGTCAAAGAACGTACAGCCTTATTTTGATTAGCCCACGCCAGCGGGTGATCGAGGAGCTTTATAGACGAACGAGTCTGAACAGGGAGCGAGTTAGGTTTTTGTGACAGAGCACAGACAATGGAGCCAACCACATGTCAGGCATTTGCGCTGCTGGGGCCATTATCACTATTCTCTGTATTGCGAGATACAGCGAGATTACATTATGAACGCAAATGATAGCAATTCACCAGAATTTTAAAACCATAGTTGTCATTGAATCTTCTACCTTGACAGCTTCGCATGTCGGTTCACATCCTTGTAAAGCAAGTATCGGAATTTACCAGGTCCACCAGCATAACAGGCCTGTGGGCAAAAGGCGCGCAACCACATAAAGTCTCCTGCTTCCACCTCGACCCAATCCTGATTTAGACGGTAGACAGCCTTCCCCTCGAGGACGTAAAGTCCGTGCTCCATAACATGTGTCTCGGCGAATGGAATAATACCTCCGGGCTGGAAGGTAACAATATTGACGTGCATATCATGGCGCACGTCGGTGGGATCAACGAAGCGAGTAGTCGCCCAGGCGCCGTTGGTGTCAGGCATCTCTCTTGGTTCAATGTCGTTCTCGTTGGCGAAGAAGGCTTCAGGGGCGTCGAGCCCAGGGACGTACTCGTAGGCCTTGCGGACCCAGTGGAAACGGGCAGCTTCACTTGAATTGTTGCGGAGGGTCCAGCCGGACTTGGGTGGCAGGAAGGCGTAACCGCCAGCACCGAGAGTGTGTGCCTCACCGGCTAGAGTAACAGTGATCTCGCCCTCAACGACAAAAAGGACACCTTCGGCCGTGTCATCCATCTCAGCACGATCACTGCCACCTCCAGGGGAAACCTCCATTATGTACTGTGAGAAAGTCTCGGCGAACCCTGAAAGGGGTCGAGCAATGACCCATAGTCGTGTCTGTTCCCAGAAAGGCAGGAAGCTGGTGACAATATCGCTGAAGCAGCCCTTGGGAATGACGGCATATGATTCAGTGAACATGGCACGGTCAGTGAGGAGTTGGGTTTGGGGCGGTAGGCCGCCCTTGGGAGCGTAGTAGGCGCCCATTTTCTGATTGTTGACCATGACGAAGTTTGACAGATATATATTAGTGAATTTTGAGATGGCAACACACCAAAAACAGCTTGAGACAGCTGGTAATAAAGTAATAAGTATTCAAAAACCCCGCATCAAAACCTCCGAAACGGAGGCGCGTTCGGCTGAATTGTCCGAGATGGAGGGTGCATTCGCCTGTACAATTCAGGTATAGCCAATCAACCTTGGCATATTTGTCTATCGTTCTGCCCGAGGGCCACCTGTGCTAATCCAGACCGAGCTAGCGTCGGACCCTGGCCCATCCCTAGCGAATAATGAATCCGATGTCGTGTGTATGTGGGCTAGACGAGTACGACTTTGTTGGAAAGGCATTTTCTCAAGGTTCAAAGGTTCAATCGGAGGTCATTGATGTTGTTCGTTTCCCTGTTTTATACTATGGCGCGGTGTAGACGTTGGAGCTGAAGTGATGGTAGTTGTGAGTGAGTATATGTGGGTAGGTCGTATGCTTGGTATGAAACGTCAAAACATAATCAATATCTCTCATATCTATCAAGATATTATATATAGTGAGTAATATACGGCCTAGTGCCATCTATAGAGAATAGTCTCAGAACATATATTATGATTGTAAGTCTAGTGCTCTTATTGGCTTTCTACGAATAGCTACCATGTACAGCGGTTATAGTTCAGCTTTCACTCCAGTCAAGCATAATTTATCGATTGAGCATATGGAAACCGTGGTATTAAGGAGCTAATCAATATCCTTAAGAGCCACTATATCACCCACCGGACGCCCGCGAGTGTGGTCTCACCAACGACGAACGAGGACCATTGAAGTAAGCATGCCAATTGGCTACTACTTGATTACGATAAGGACATGCTAAAGAGGCAGTACAACTGCTGCAGGAAACTTGGGTGATTGAGGAATACAGGGAGCACTGGGCTCAGAATACGTGGTCGTTTCGGCACGGTTACAACCCAGGGTGATAGAAGCGGTAGATATGATTGCCGCCATAGCTTCTATACTTGGATTCTATCAACCAGCCTCTATAGCTCAGTGGTAGAGCGTCGCACTCGTAATGCGAAGGTCCATAGTTCAATCCTGTGTCGAGGCTATCTCTTTTCTACTTTTTGCCAAACGGTCAGAAAGACCAGCAGACCCTCTCCAGTAGCACTCGAGCTATTCATCGCTCCAAAGCGCAACTAATCGAACAAATTTGATATCATATTCAAAACTATATATGCAAATAATTGGTTCAAAGATGTATAGACGCTCAAGTAATGCTGCATCTAAGAAAAACCATACTGTAACATGTTATGCAAAACAATCATTGAGGAAGCACTTCCCGTAGCGTTGAAAGAGCATCCGTGGTAACACCAAGCCGATCCAGCGACTTTGTCCAACCGCCTGATGTTTCCATAATGGCGATCTGAATTTGACATTTTTGGACCGCCGCTACCAATGTGTCTCTATTCTTTGTGACATTTGCCTCTTCTGTTGCGAGCGCGGCCAGCCTTTTTTGCACGATGGACCTCGTGCTGTCGATCTCACGAATCTCACCTAGCGTCTGGGCTAGTTTGTCTTTGAACACTCCACGCATGTGTTTGTGCTCTACTAGCTCCTTCTTTCTTTGCTCGAGGTAGTTGCGGGATGATACATCCTCAGGGTTAGCTTCGACGATGTCCTTCATACGCGGGATAACATTCGTTGTCATGGCGATTGATCTCTCTGCATCTTCCAGAGATTGTCGAGCTTGAGAGGCTTGATCTGCAACAGTTACTCTTTTTTTCTCTTGATTTATATCGGCAGTTTTGAGCCTGCGGCTCTCGTCGAGAACCTCTCTCAAGAGGCGGTCCATTTTCTCGATACATGGCTCCATATGGCACAACCAGTTCCGCAGTTCGGCTAGAAAACACCTTCCAGTGGGCTATTTTATGTTAGTAAGGTGAAATACGAATGTCGTCTGAGAATCTTACCAGTGTACCATCAAAGTCAAATGTGCCATCTGCCAGTATACTAGGTGCTATAGCGTCGGTAACCTTCTGTTTCTTCACCGGTGGATACCCGACGGTCTCTGAAGAACCTTTCTGTGTCATAGTGGCATCCGGTGACTGCACGCGCTGATTCGGAGCCATCCGTGGCGAGAATTCAGCGCTGATCTGAGGCATGTTTCTTGAGGCGGTTTGTGATGAGGGCGCGGCCGAGGGAAGTGAATTCTCCCTCAGTACTGGTTGTGAGGATGGATTGGCCGCAGTAACGTTGTGTTGAAGCACCTCTGGCCATGAAGGCTTGAGACTAGGTAGGGAGTTATAGCCGGGTGATGTCTGTGACCCTAAATCGGTGGAGGAGGAAGCATTGGTGCTTTTAGATAGCTGGAATGTTGATTTCGTAGGCAGCATTATACGAGTCTCAGATGTAGTCGGGGAAATAGGCTCTGTAGGCCGCTTACGTGACGATACGGCGCTCAAAGGAGCGTCATCAACGTATCGTGAAGGCAGCTTTATGTTGCGGCGGGGGCGGGATATCGCCGGTATCAAATTAGAGCCTGTCGAGCTGATGCTTGGATGTCCGTCCGATCGAACACAAACCGAAGCATTGGCTGGCTCCCACTGGGTAGTATTTACCGAGGACAGCTTGCTGGCCGAAGAAGCACTGGGAGCGGCGTCCGCAGCAGGATGTTCAAGAGTGGCTCTGCCTTGCATATTGGATTCGTCCTGGTAGGCATAAAGAGTAATGGGATGAGTTGGCTGAGCATTATTCTTGTCAGGAACGGCTTTGGCAGGCGTGGTTAAAAGCGTTTCGCGGCTTGCGATGGAGGGAGCTGCGGCTGGTGTGCTTCCGGGTCTTGGAATAGGGCTCTCCATGACTTGGCTTTCGGGCTTGAGAGGACTCGCCGTGATCGAAGGTGGCTTACCTTGATTAGCCTTATCTGGTGGTCGGTCAAAGCTCAGAGAATTGCGCGGTGGGCGGGAAGCAGCTGGGGCCCTGGACCGGTTGTAATTGTTTAAGGCTCTGCCGGACAAGGCCGCTTTCCGAACGCTGTCTTGATAGTGAGCGTTCAGCATATCGTTCACTCGTTCATTCTGAGTTGAAGACGCCTTTGCAGGATTGGTGTTTGTCACGGGACTGGGTAGGGCGTTGGACCTTGCCAGATCCCGCGAAGTGAAAGAAGAAGCCTGCGTGAACGTCGCAGGTTGGTGGTTCGTGGGAAACAATCTGGCGATAGGCTTATTGCTCGATATTGTAGGCGTGGCCTGGCTGTTCAATGGTTCGTCTTGTTCCCCATCGATGGTGCCTGTCTCCTCTTCAGTTGCTTCTTCATCAACTTCAGTCTCATCACTGGAGGAACTATCGCTGTCAATATGATTGGGACTGTGCGGATCTACAATGATCTCGGCATGGGTCTCTGGGTCTGCCTGAGACTGGTCACCACTTTGCTCATCCACGCGATGAGGAATCGCGTTCCCGCCAGATGATCGTGGTTGATTCGTGTCGACGCCCTTCTCCAGGCGTAGCCAGGTTCTTACATCGGAAACATCAGATCGATTAAGACGCATGCTAGCTGGACCGTCGTGTTTGGAGGCTAAGTCCTCCAGCCTCTTCAGCACATCATTGAGTTCAATATCTGGCGCTTCAACAGTAAGACGGATAAGGGTGGCCAGCTCGTCGCATAACTTGATGCCCCAGAATTCGGGCGCGAATCTCTTCGTAAGTTCGTGAGGCCACTGCCCACAATATGTGTAGACGCGCTGTGCTGCATTCGCTGCTCGCCCTGAAGGGTATGTTTTGCGCGCAATGGCTGTTACTTTATCTGGTGTCATGTGCGGTTTAACGGTCATGGTTGTGAAGCAAGATGAGAACTGCCAGCAGCCTATGATGAGAGCACAACGACCTTGAATAGAATGAAATGATATGATATGAAATGTACTGAGATGACATGAAGTGACGCGAAAAGGAACGATGATGTCGGTCACGTGTGACCAACAGTAAACATTTCATGCCGGGCACGTGCCATGGACGGAAAAACAAAATCCACCCCAGCATAACAGCTCGGCAGGGCATGCCATTCCATCCCAGTAATTCCATTGAATTGTCAGTTTCTGAAGAACCACACGAGCACAGACATCATTGCAGAGACGTATCTAGTGTAAGAGTAGGCCATGAAGATACAGCAATGCACTTGGGGCATACCATGGCTGACTCGGTCAGTCGGAAGCTGCTGTTTTGCCTCACAAGCCAGTCCAAGTAGTTATTCTTGGCCTCAGAATAGATCACGATATTCAGATAGTCCAGGAAGAGCTACTGTCGGCAATCGTCAGACTAGTGCATTGTGCAATTATCTTTATAATGTCGCAAAGAGGATTATCGCGGGCTTTCTTAGCTCGTAGTCTGGCCAATACTCAGTGCCTGTGTGCTTTGACGTCCGCAGCACCGATTATTAAACTTCGACCTCCCAAACGTCCCCGTCATGCTTGAAGATAGTGAATCTACCCACTGATTATGTCCAAGCCTGCTGTGCGACGCAATGATCCACCATCTGTTAGGCCGCCCGATCAACCAATCGTGTTTCCTTTCAGGACTGGATAGTAGCACCAATACCACCAGCAACCACCCTGATGGCGCCGTTTCCATGGTTTGCAGCCGCTTTCAACCTCGCCATCGGCTTTTCTGTCCCAGGGTCTCGATCAAGAACCTAGTAGGATGACGATGATGACCGTGAAGAAGCCTCTGCAAATATCCTTCCTCTGTTACTTATAAGTAGGGACGCTTGTCCTGGGCTGGGTGGTCTAAACGCGACAAGATCAAAATAGTAAGTATTTTAATACCGCAGCATTTTGCAGAAACAGAAACTTTCCTGAATTAAGTCATATTGCAAGATAACCACGAAGTACGAAATGAGCGCAAAGGGCCAACAACCCGCTTGAATGCCTGCCGAGGATATGTGAGCTATCAATCAAAGAATAAATTATCTTCTTAGGTTGTGTATAGATTTCAATACCCTACATCATTCTTCATAAGGTGATTCGTTTTAGTATCATGGGTATTTGTTAAGCAACATCGTGCAAAAGCGCTAACAATATGGACGAACAAGTAGTCATTTATCATACCTCTAGAGTTAATTGTGCATCCTGAAAGTGGACAAACTCGAAGATCAAAAATAAGGGAATCAGCCTCAATCGCCCCGTCTGACTGGAATGGTGGAATAAGAGGACACATGTATTCGCTAGGAATTGCCGATAAAAGAGAATGATTCAACGACAGCCGATGTAACCCCAAATAAGAAATCCCAGTGCAACAATAAGAGCCACGCCCG
>JAAVUC010000649.1:0-13716 GCA_014898925.1 Fusarium nelsonii
TTGCCCCCGCCCCACGGGCCTTGAGCCAACGGGTAGTTTCTTTATGACGTAGCTTCATGTAGTCAATCGACCGAGGCTGAAGCCTGAGTGGATATCTCGAGGTTAGATATAACCGCCTGATTCACTACTTCGGCCTGTAATTTGAGCTATTTCCTCGCTTAGAAGACACATGTAGCTAATTAGACCACACGGACGAATCCCCGCCCATCACGAGTCATTCTCGGCTATTATGTAGGATCTGAGCATTATACAGTCTTGGTTAACCTATCCAAATGTAGTAGTCGCCGTGGTAAAGCGCCATCGGTCTCCGCGGACTTTTTCGAAAGACCGCTTTTCGTCCGCTATGAGGCTATCCCTGCTCCTTGATTTACGCTCGGAGAGTATATGGTGACTGGTCGTATGTTCCGTGGAAGGATTGTGAGCTATGCAATTAAGATAAAGCGCAGGGCCTCCATAAGAAAAGGCTTAGAGGATAGGTCCCAGAATTAACATAGGTATTTATTAGTTTAGGAGATAATAAATGACTTATTAGACCATACATAACTATTAGGACTTTCTAAACCCGCTATAGAAATAATTCCTTCACACTATTGCCTTAATAACTAACATTTAAACAACCGATCTTACCAACCTTTAGATACTAATATAATCATATACATCCCCACCATTCTCGCCAGCATTATCACCGCCTCTGGCGCCATTACCACAGCCTTCAAGCAGGAGTATAATATTGGCGTGACTATAATGAGCTATAACAGCGATAATTCCCTGCCCCTTAATATCCCTTGAGTATCCTCACCACTAATAAGGGCATTAAGATCACCAAACTAGAGATCAACGATATCTACTCCAGCGTCGAGGGCATTAAGCCCCCCAAGGCCGACCAGGTCACTTGCCAGATATACCAAGACCAGTAGGGCACCATCCCCGCCAATAAGGATTTCAACGCCAAGAGTGGTCTCATCAGCACCAAGTCTACTACTCAGGACTGGGTTCTCTGCCGTATTAACACTTACAAGTAAGAGATTATCCTAGTAATAATAAGCAATTATAAGAGGGTTTGAATATAATGTCTATTCTGTGGAGGTGCTTCTTTCGATAGGCATCTACCAAGTTTGATGTAGGGGGATTCAGCAAAGAAGAGGTGGATTAGGGGTATATATGCGGACAGAGCCATATTTACCTCATGGAAATATAACGTAAATAAGTGCATAGGTTCTTAACAGACATTTAAGTATATTATAGAATAAAATCTTCCACCTATGGCATTGGATGAATAAACGCGAGAGATACATAATGGCGACATTAAACGTTACACAGGATGACTTTATAGCGCAGTTCGAATATACCTCATCGCCATCATCTATCTCCTTCTAAACTGCGCTAGATGTTGTATGCATGCGCGGACAGGCCTTCTGAGGAGGTGTCGAGGTTGAAGTTCACATTTGATATGGGGATGGCGCCACTTCTGCATTTCGTGATAATCAAGTGCCGCCATGTGCCCATACGGTTAGAAGCGCTAGAGAGGATTCGCATGATGGGAAATGCAAGGGAGTCACTGTGGGATACGGCAACGATGTACGTTATCGGCAAATGCCTTATCGAGAAGGAACATATTATTCATGTGACAACAGGGAGGTCCATGATGGAATGCGAACTCCCCGCAGATGATAGCAGGGTTTGAGACTTATACGTGGAGGATGGCGTATCTGAGCATGTCGATAAACACGACGAGGTAGTTCTTCGGCGCAACATCTGCTTTTTTGTTCTTGAAGGAGCTGTCATTGTGAGAGGCGCCCTGGTTAGCGCTGACGAACTTTGAGAAAAGTCAACAATAACCATGGATAGCAACATTTGACAGGAGCCAGCATATCTGGCACATAGTCGCTTTGTGCGCCTATTGTCAGAGCCTGAAACTCATTGACGCATGATGTACTAGAGACAGACTTATGCCGTAAAAGGTTATGAATGATATCAGCACTGGTTGAGTGATAAATGATTGTATCATCTCGCGGCCTCGTCTTGGCCAGAGCGGTGCGAGTGCGAGCATTAGATTGAGATGAGATGATTCCAGGGGAGGTTGTGCATATCTAAGCTTGTGGGCCTAGAAGAGGCTCTAGAAGCCCTAAGGGACCTACCTAAGCAGCACAGCCTCCTCCTTCTCAGGCACCTACAAAGGCAGTCAGACCCTATAGGCCTTGAGGACCTCTGGGGCGAGGCTGATATCTTGACAAGGGAGGCTGTTACAGCTCTCGTGGCTAGCGGCCCTAGCCTACCCTGCAGCTTCTGTGGGGCTATTGCTGCCTTCAGTCATGAGGATACCTGTAAGGGTGCTAATAGAAGGTGGATTGCAAGGCATGATACAGTTGTGAGAGCCTTCTATAGAGCCCTAGCCTCCCTACCTACCCTATAGGTCCAGAAGGAGCCCTTAGTGGATAAGGCAACTAGCTTATGGGCTGACCTTGCTGTTACCTTGGGAACAAGCTGTTGTTACTATGATAGACAGATTGTTGCTATTTCTAAGAACTCAGCTAGGGAGGACCCTTATGTTACGGTCGGGATTTAGTATATGGGTGGACGGGGATGCTTAGCATGGAATACAGTCTATTAATACAGATAGGCACTGCGGGCAGGTCAGGCTCTATTAATAAGACGTAGCTCGAGGAGCTACATTTAGGATCTAATAAGTCGGTATACTAAAGTTGGGGCGATAACGTATCGCCACGTGATCTGCATCTACTTCTAGGTATAGGGTAGGCTGGTCTGGTCTTGAGCTGTAATATAGACTTTATTTTTCTTTCTCTTTCTCTTTTCTCTTCTTCCTTTTATTCTAATCTAATCTTAACCCTACTTTACCTCACCGGTTTAGCCCGGTTAATCTCTTCCCTAAACAATCAAGACAGGGTTTCTCGCCTGTAGAAGCGAGCTGGGAAGACTACATAGATAGTTCGCTGAGTCAGTCAAGAGTGGAAACTTACTGAGACAAATTTGACGCGGAGCTGGGACAGTGGGCTCCAACTAGGATGCAAGGGGGAATCACGGTCACGGATGAAATGATCCAAGAGCAAGGCCGCACGATGGTTTTTGGAACCACAGATTCTTGGAACCAGTCTGAAGCCGGTCATCCTGACTGGTTAGCCGACTTTAAATCAAAGTACGGCCTTTAAGAACAGCTGCCGCTTTGCGACGTCCCTGCCGAACTCTCGATCTTTGTTATAGAACTTCACCGCAGCGAACTAAATCCTATAGATACTAGGAATTTAAGTGCAGCAAACAAGTGCCTGGACAGTCCAGAGAAATAATGAACGAGTGTACGAGCAGACAGTCCGAACTTCTATCCCCAGAAGACGGAGTCAGATAGGGATTTCTAATTGCAGAAACTAATTAAGTAAATTTGGCATTGCTCATCGTCGTGCTTGGAGAAATAACGTAGTTGGTTGTTTCATGCGATATTAACTGAGCTACTTAAATCAAGCGAGACATAATTCATGGCGTGCAATGGCTAGACTGCAAATAGTGCTAGTTTTAAGAAAACTCTTTTGTGTGTAAATGCCGACATTTTTTAAAGTAAATTAGTCCGGATCCGCTCTATTTCACCTCTCCTCCAAATGTTTTGTTAGCTCAAGGGCTTACACGCTGTGTAATGGATACTCATCCACCATGTACATAGGTTTTCCAGCCAGCGCTTCCTTGTTTATGACCCGGCTGGGATGGAATGCGTTGAAGAGAACAGCAACCAAAGCCATGAGTGTCGCATCAAATATGTAAAGTCAGTATTCCTGCGCCTGTAGCGCACCCTCCTTTCCAAGAACATACTCTGCGACTCGAAAGGTTGATCGGACAAGGATGAAGAGACTCGAGATGTAAAGGACCCAGATGAGCTTTTCCCAAGGAGTGGTCAAGACCAGAGATCGTGATGTGGGACGAGAATTTATTCTCATGTGGAAGACAACAGTGACGATCATGAAGAATCCAAAGAAAAAGATCTGGGTGAATAATCCGCCGACGATCATGTTTTCGCCCTTTTTAACACTATCCTTGTTGTCTGCTGTGGCGAGTATACCACCACCGCCGCTTTGTGCCAGGAACGACAGTACATCGCCGATGACGAAGACCTTGGTGAGCCACTTAGGTCGAATGATGGAGAGGTGACCGGCGTCGAGAAGAACGATCAAGCGACCGAGGACCATGTAGATGGAGGCTGCGAGGAGTGCGGGACCGAGAAGCAGCAATGTTGACTGCATGATATAAGGGTTCTTTGTATAATCGGGAGCTTCGTTTGCGGAAAGAGCACGGCCCACGTAACCAATCGCCTCGACTAAAGAACATGAGCACTGGATGAGGTGTACAGAGAAGGCGTGACTTACACAAACAGCCTATTATAAATGGCACAAAGTACCAGGTTCGAGACCGGAACATTTGCCATAGGTGGACGAGAATCACGAGGGTGAAAATAACGACAAATGATGCGGCGGCGCCAAGGGAAGGCTCATAGTTGTAGAAAGAAAATCCCGCCATTTTTGCGAAAGAAAAGAAGCGCTTAAATGGGGTGTAAAGTTGACGTGTTGTAGTACAAACTGTGTGCAAATGAGTGTGAGTCGAAGTGTTATAAAAGACAGGTAGAAAGCTGACAATTGAGAAAATGATAATTTAAGCACCATAGTTCAAAACAAAAGACTTAAAGAAGAGCGAATCTTTTGTATCTCTATCCTTAAGCTATGGCACTTTGTTGTGATTTGCTGTACGCGGACTTTGAACCCCCTGGATCAGAGGCATTCTGCCGCACGTTCCTCTCCGCAAAGTTGTGACATGCTTTAATTAGAATACGTCGAGGGCGCTAAGTTTTGGCATTGGTCGCTTAAACCGATGAGTGGGCCTCTGGGCTATACGTGTATTAGCCAACAGCTAGCAAGGGTCCGCCGTTTCAGATTCGTCCGAGGGCGTGGGACTGTCTGCATTAAAGCTCCAATTCGTTAGTCACTAAAACTGTTGCTAAAAAAATAGAAACAAATCCAAAAGAGGAATAATTCCAGCATTTCGAGAATATTATTCATTCAAAGATTATAGCTAGCGAGGATACTATGGTATAATGTCTAAACTGTGAGTTGGACATGTTTTTTCCATCTGTACGTCCAGTCGAAGAGGCACCCCATTTAGGAAAGCTTATAGTGAATTGCAGGCGTCAAAGCACTACCACCTATGAACATCGATTAGACTTGACCGAGGCTGATCAAAAAGTTTAGATACCCCCTAACCTGGCGAGATCAAGCACGTCAGATTACGATGTCGGCCTGTTACTGAACAAGACAAGATTTCCGCCCAGTGAGTGGCGTAAGTAATCTAGACAGGCAGTGGGCCTGAAGAAAATAAGTCACAGGACCGGGAACCCGGCACGCCACTTTTGACCTCAACACCATAACCTCGATATCTTCAATTATATGAAAATCAACAAAGATAAGCTCTTTTTTCATCCAGCCTTCTTCTACTTACGTAATAAGCTTATGTCTACTAAATCATAAGTTGAATAACCTTAATCTTTCCCTGTTTTTACTACTATAGTATCCCTTGTTTTATAGACCTCCTTTAAGGTAAATACCTTCTGATTAGGGTCTAATATATCCTTCCTTCTCTTTTAGACTTGTGATTGGTCGTTTTTCTCACTTAATACCCTATTTTCATCTGTTATTAAAGTTAATTTAACGGTCGGTTCATCGAGGCCCTTTCCAATCGTCCGGAACAAGTGCCGTTTCCTCGGTGTAAGTGCCTTATTGCCTAATTCGTCTCTTGCAAGCTTCATAACATCAGATAGCTTATGTGGCGTATTAAGATAAGGTAATTGAGAGCTTATATTAGCTGGTGGTGTAGTTGGATTGCCTAATTGGGTAACTTGAGCCTCATTTTTATCCGGTATTACGTATTTGCTTGATAACGGTCTTGTAACGTTGATAGGCCATAAGCCTGATGTAAGCCAGCCGGCCCGGATCTTCTCTTCGGTAAAGGCACTAGCCCGAGCCTTATAATAACACCTTAAAAAGGCAGCCTTAGCTGTATTCCCTTGTTCAACAAGTGGGGCTTCTATCTTAAGTTCAAGGCGGTATATTATCTTTAATATGCTAAATATAGTTAAATCGAGAGGCTGAAGGATATGTGATATATGTGGAGGAAGGTAGCAGGGGTGAATATTATGCTTAAAACAAAGGTAGATAAATTCATCTGTTAAATGGCTCTTATGTCCGTCTAGGAAAAGAAGCCTCTTTTCCCCTTCCTTTTTAGGCAATGCATATGGGATGAAGACCTCCTTGAGCCATAGGGCTGAGATCTCGTTAATAGTCCATCCCTTTGGTGATGTTGCAAAGTGCCAATTGCCTAAAAAGGAAGGATCCCTCGGGAACCATTGTTGTTGAGGCTGATCTCCCTTGAAGATGATAAACGGGACAAGGGCCGTGCCGTCGGTACATATAGCTTCCGTTACAGTCACCCAGCTGCGCCTATGAGGGCTCTTCTTTAAGGTATTCCTCTTCTCTGATTGGCCAATAACTAAGCCGTTGATACCGACCCCTTGGAAGATACCGGTTTCATCCATATTCTAACGGTTGCAGCCGCGGATGATTGTGATCTCGGGATCCTTTAATTGGTGAAACTAAGTCCGGATGGTTGTTGCCTTTGATCCTTCAATACGCTTATATTCAATTCTAATCGCTTTGAGTGTTCTGATTCGCTCTGTTTGTGCAGGAAATCGGGTAACCCAATGCTTGCCGAGGGGATTATGATCGCCTTGTAAGCTTAAAATTCGGATGACAAGTTGCCTGATTTGGAATTGCGTTAACGGCGTACAAAGGGTATCTTGAAGCCGTAGCCAATTGATAAGATCCTCTTCAACGGTCGTACAGTAATGATATAAAGACGATCAATTCCTGGATTCTTATTTCTATCTTTCTAACTCATCTGCTATCATCGTCGCGTTGTTCAGCCTGCTTCCGTGTGATCATGCGTGTCCCGAACATTATTTCCGGCTTGATTGCCTGTATATCAATCATCAGCGGGACCATTGCCTCCCCTTGCAATGCCAGCAACGACTCGACTTTCGTATGTAACAACTATTCCCACAACTTACGAGCTAATTTCGACCACCGAAAGCATATCGGACCCCGTCGACATCACTACAATCACTGCCGACACTACGTCGGCGGCTGTTACTGGGTACACTACATCTACAACTGAGTCTCAGAGCACTGTCGAACAACCATCGGCATCTGCCATCCCCCAGCCAGACGATACATTTGTACTAGTGGCAGCCAACTCGGGCCAGACGGTTGTCAACGGCGAGGCCCTGAAATTCAAGACCGACGACCCAACTTTCCTCACCCTGAAACCGTCACCAGGCGCCAAAGACCAATATAAGATCGGCCACTTCTTACTTGAGCCTTTAACAAACTGCCTTATGCTAGGTGACCGCTATGTAGTCAACCATTAAGCGATCTCGCAACCAGTCAGTACTGGTCCCGAGATTAGCGTAAACTTCCTCTATATCGTGTGCACGTCGCCCCCGGTAATTGGATAATCACTTTTGTGTACCCGTCCACCCTCTCTTGAGTTCAAATGGATGGTAAAGATTGAAGGTGTTCAGAAAGATCTATTCCTTCGATCTGAGGCATGATGGGATCATAATCAGTATGACTATGTTGATATGATAGTAGGGTGAGGTCAGACTGTGGGTATTTAAAAGGGCTTGGAACGCTTTTAGGACGAGTTTGTCATAGTGTCGATGCTATTATTTTTAATTAGGCAATTGCTAGCAAAGCGGCTTTTGCTCCCATAGGGGGGTCTTCCTATCTTCAATAACCTTAAATTAAGCCTCTTTAATAGCCACCTGATAATGTTTGCTGGATAAGGTATCCAGCGTGAACTTTCTCATGCAGGACAGCCCCATAGAAGTTAAAAGCCTATGAGAGACGCGCAACTTGATGTATGCAAATGTCAGGCAACGACTGGCTGCATCAACCTGCCAATGCGAGTACCAGCCGCATACATAAGTATCAAACCATGGAGACATCATCATAAAGTCAATTGAAAGCAAGTGAGTTACGGAACTGTCCCGGCTGACCTCTGATGGAATAAATTCCGCACTATGGAGAATGACGGTCCACTTGAGCTGGAAAAACAACATGATCTGATTTCATTACCAACGCGTGAGATTGGACGTTATTGCCTGGATGTCAAGCGAACCACACCTAAATAGGTAACCTTCACGAATGATGGCTCTGATCGCCTCGCAAAAGTCCCTCTCAAGCCGTTTTGGTCACTTTATATCCGTAAAATATGTTGCTTAAATGGAAATCTGAGCCTGAGGAGCAGAGCTTCCGAAGCTCCTTGGTGACAACTGTTCACCTGGCCCACTATCTTGTTGGTAAATCCACACATACCCGGTAATTGCGTTCAATTTTGACCAGACAATGGATCCTCTTTCTTCAGCTGAACTGGCCCCTGCGTACATCTGACGGCTTGCCGAGGCATACAGTATCCTCATAATGCCATGGAACCTCTTTAAGGCTTAAGACTTTATTTCTCTGGTCTCTCTATCCTCTCCGCTCTATTTCTATCATGCCTCAACTTCTAAAGATCTTGCACTTAGCCGGGCTTTTGCTTATCAATCCAGTTCTGGCAGCTAACTATGGTTACATAGAGTCAAACGATTGTGTCGACCCGTCCGGCTACGCAGGATGCTACGAAGCTACGAAGTCTGATGGTGACGATTGCATCGACAACAATTGCAAGGGACAGAACAATGATTGCATCCGTGCCTGCGATTGCGCTCTCGTTACGGGCGTCATAGATTGCGCCGTAACCTTTTGCTGGAACAAGGTAGGTTGGCAAACTCCTACAGCCGTGAAGAAGCGGCGATAGTAACGGAGCCTACATAGGTGTATAGCTGTGAATATCAAAATACAGTTCTCGAGCTTGGAGGCAACTGTATCGACGAGAAGTTTGAGAATGTCCCATTCTTTCCTGCGCCCGACGATGCCCCAGGCGCTTGCTCATGCAATCTTGGCAAGGTAATCACGTCTCTCAACCGGGCTACAGACGAATTGGACACTTGCATCGAAAGAAATCAGGAGACATGGGACTCGCTTTTGCTTGACATCGATGGACAGACAGTGTTCAGCAAGGCTTGCAAATGCTGCTCAATGAGTAGCATGCTCTCTACGTAAGCACCCTCAAGTTCTCGAGTGATAACCACTTCTAACCCTCTGGACTAGCTTCTGGGATGTCTGCCCTGATACTGAACCGTCTCTTATTGGCGCCGACGATTATTGGAACGGAGTTATCTCACTGGATGAAGACTACCCTCAATGCCGTGACTACACCGATGTCTACAGTTGCGCAAACGACCTCAAGTTCACGCCACCTGGTAAAGACAAGTCAGCAAAATTTTATGGACCCGGCGAGTTTCCTAAGAACGGAACGAAAACGCTGTCGAACATGGACGGCAGTATCACTAGTCCTCTAAGCGGGGCGACATTCACATGGACCCATCACAAGATGTTGCATCCTATCACCGTGGCGAGCGCGGACGCAAAACCGACTGGCAGCTCGAATGAGAAGGACAATGGAAACAAAGATGCAAAGGAAATCGGGAAAGGGGACGGGGAAGAAGAGGAAGAGGATGTAGCCCCACTGAATGTTCCTCACATGTGGCCACTTGTTCTCCTAGTCTTTGTCTTGTTGATCTAAGCAGTCCAGATATCCTGTACAAAGAGACAAACGCATCCAGTCTCGCGTTTATCATCTGTTGTAACGGTTCTTTCTTTTCTGGGACACAATGTACAACGTTGAACACTCAGATATCTTTAGTCCCAAATAAGTAATTATCTATCAAAGCGCCCAAATTGTACACCTTTTCATCTACTCTGTATGTACACTTGGTGCAACAACAATAGAAATAAAGAATAGAGTTCCTAGTGACCTAAACTCCGTCCCTGCTTTAAGCAATAAGCTACAATTAGATGCTAAATTATAGATATTCTAAGACTTCAAGTTGGTGAGCGTGATTTCATCTGCGCAAGTAGTCGGTATGATGATCTGCAAGCCAGATGTCCCAACCTGAAAATTGCCATCAAGACGTCCAAAAGCGACTTGAGTAAAGGTTCCTTCGTGTTTCAAGATACCTGCTAGTTTCTGGGTCTCACTTAGCTTCCGGCACTAGAGGGATCTAAGGAAGACGTACCAGATCGTCCATGGCTTGAGTTAGGATGGGTGAATGGATATCGTCCGACCAGTCATACTGGGCAATTCGCATGTCATGTTTCCTAATGATATTGCAGGTCTTCAACTGATTACACGCCTGCGAGGCTTTGTGCTGGAGCTCTAGTGATAAATCGAACATCGCATAGTCGGGAAGCCCGGAGTAATGTGGAGCCCAAACGTCAGTTGCGTTACTGGGAAGGGTTATGTGTAGTGGGGATGGCTTTTCGCTGTAATGGAGTTCCCGATAGTTATCTTTGAAACCCCCGGTTTCCAGAGCTTTCTGGATGGTCTTGATGGAGTACTGAGGCCGAAGCTTCTTAACAAGGAAGGGGATATACTTTGATTTGGAGATTTCACGCTCGGTCACACTTTGGTAGCCAATCTGCAAGGTACTGGTATCAAGTGCTTCAAAGTCTCTTGACGTCCATGAGCGAATTCCTGATAAAGGCATGTCTAAAAATAGTCAATCCCTAGAGTTTTCGCGGTAGCAGACAAACTAACCCCAGATCAACAGTAGTTCATAAGCATAAGGGCCAAGGGTACCGGAAAGGCGGTCGAGTAAATTGACAAGATTGAGAACTGCAGCCCTGTCTCTGCGACGTGTTTCATACCCCCTGCTCCCATCGTAGACGTTGTTGAGGTCGAGTTTGTCTTCCTCTGCACCGGTATGCAAATCTACTATTGTCGCAGCGACCGCGACTATTTTCTCCCAGTTCCACAGTTCTTACCGTACATCTTCTTTCCTGGTCACGATTTTGTCGACGGGGACGATGAGTCTACCCGATATTCTTGCGTTCTGCCATTCTTCATCGCTTTGTGGGATCTGGTACGAAGGACGAGTTCGTTTTGTGTCGGGTTTTGCGGGGTTCTCCAGCACAACATTGAGGTTACCTTCGGAGGACATCCTCGAAGTGTGATAGAAGGTTCCGGGGACTGAACAAGGGGACGACGCATTGACGATTGTTGAAAATTAAGGAAGCAGTTCTGGGAGAACCATATCATGCGCTCTATGCTTGCGAACTGCCGATTGCCTTCTTTTCCCTCCCTTACATGAGGGGTTTAGATGGCCTGATTGGTTGAAATCTATTCTAACTAGTGGGGAAAACCTTATCGCGGCGAAAAACCAGTGTCGAATACTTGAAATCATTGATTTGTTCTCGAACAGGACATTGGTTTTCCGTTACAAACACCGTCTGGAAGATCAAAACATCAGTTTGAGGCGATTTATTATCTTCTAATCTGACTTGAACTTCACCTGACTGATCTAGAAAAACAGGAGAAAGAATAAATGAATCTGTGACCACGCGAAGTCAACGATCATGTGACTGGCCACGTGATAGCCTTGATGCTCAACACAAGCGAAAAGCAGTAGAGAAACACGGCAGAAATTAAGACGTGGATTAAAGAATTGGTCTTGCCACTGGAGCGCGAAACTCAACATGGACACAGCTTGTCTACATTATCTGCCGTTGCCGCACTCTTAGTCCAGCTGAACTTGTTATTAGACGGCATGTAAAGTGATAGTGATAGATATTAGCGTATCAACTCATCACAATTTTTAGCGCCAGTGATAGCCGCTAACGATATTCCGCACTCTTCTTAGTACGAGTTCGTTGACCAAAGTCGTAAGATGTGGCGTTCTTCGCGGGACAAGCCCAAGCAGGGTTTCGAAATCTCTTCGGCATTTAAAGACGCTTTGACCTCTCGAGTTGATACGGTAATATTTTATACCGAAATTTTATTATTACGCTCATTAATAGGCCAATATCAAGGACTCATTCTTGCTTTAGTTCAGGCCTCTGGCAACACCGAGACAGCGGATATCTGCGGTTTGACATTGCTTTGTGAACAATGGTGCGGGGTAGGAGTGTCGTTTCAGCTTGATTAAAAGGCCGCTATAACATGTCTTATGTGTCTGCGCCTACCTGTCCATCACTCCGCCGGCGTATTGCTAGAACACCGAACTCATCTGTTGCTGTTTCAGCTTCTTTTTACGACGTTCCATGATCGCCGAAGTCTTCTCGATTCCAGAATCGGTGGGTTTTGGCGTTCCAGTAAACTACCCTGGACCTACGTGACTGTGCATACAAAACAAGGGGTATCCTCCATTCGACTGGGAGGCTCCGCATCGCCTCGAAACATTTGAATCCAATCAGATTATGAACCCCTTGATCTAGAATTGTTCTGGATTCGAAGCTTTCAACAGAGCTTGCGAACTAATTCGACAGATAATATGGCATATAGACCAGCAGACTAGGCATGATATCCCCTCTTTTCTAGATCCTTTTCTGACCTATCAAACGTATCCCCCAAGAGCCCTGCAGAGGCGCTGACTCTCAGTGCCACTAGGCAGGGCCAAAGCCTGTTGGCCAGAAATTATTTGGCAAGCACGCATCCAGAAAGTTGCTCGAAATACAGTCTTTCAATTAAAGCAGCATGTGAACTCGTAGTATTTAATCATAGGCCTTATAGAAAGATCGCAATCGGCGCTGGTATGTCTAGCCTTATCGTAGCGCTTAACCTTACCTTACAAGAGAGCCAGTGCTTTGATGAATGTATCTGGGCATTGCATTGAGGACGAACGCTTTGACGCCCTGTGGCCCTGCGCTTCCATAAACAGTTTGAGGATGACAATCCCCCATTCCACTCCCAAACGTGCCTAGTCGCTGGATCTCGTGCTTTCTCCCCCCCCCCCCCTAGCTAGTCTATCTATCACTCAACGCCTCAGGCGTCGATCTTCATTCCATAACCTGTTTCTCTGAAAGTCTAAAATAGAAATGAAATATATACCCATGCCTCGTTCCAGTCCATTTTTTCGCCGAGTGACATTTGATCTCCAAAGATGGCTGACGACAGTCTCCTCGACCACTATCAGGGCGAGGTCGTCCCCAAGGAGTACAATGCGGGTTATGTCGCTCTCAGTTATCTCATTAGCTTCGTAGGAGCTGCCTCGACTCTTGAATTGATCAATCGACGATCATGGTTTAACGGTATCTCGAATCAGTATGCGCGACAGCTACCTATGCCTATCCAGGCGGCCTGCTAATACGAATAAATTAGTCTGATACTCGGCTCCTCTGCAATTATTATGGGTGGTATATCCATTTGGTCCATGGTAAGTCACGAGTCGCACAATAAACTACAGCCCTATGCCTTAAACACGAGCTCATTCCTAACACAGCATTTCATCGGAAACCAAGCGCTCATTCTTGGTAATGGCGAAGCAGAGATGCTGGTCGACTACTCGGTCGGCATCACAGTGCCCTCATTCTGTATGCCGGTCCTCTTTCTTCTCGCCGCCTTTTACGCAATCGGAATCTCGAATCGAATCACCTGGTGGCAGGTGATAGCATCACATCCAAATAAGTGGATCACTTCAATTATTTCCGCAGCAATAAGTATTTATTTAACCTATCTAAAACTTTAGATATTAACTAATAAAAACTATATCTTATAACGTAGTTGATAAGC
>JAAVUC010000651.1:0-10147 GCA_014898925.1 Fusarium nelsonii
TGATAAGAGTTATCTAAAGAATAAAAGAAATCGAATAGCCATGTGTTCGGGAACAGCTATTTGAGCTCATGTTAGGATTATGCGACAGGCCAGATGTGAAACCGGATACGCGACCCCAAGGTACGCCCCGTGTTTCATATCCAGTCGCACGAACCTAGTGGTGATATGCGACAGAAGCCTTTTCATCATCTAATCGATTGATAAGATCTTTTCAGCCAATTAGAGAGCGGTATTTAGGTGGATATCAATCTGGATATCAATTTACGAGGCAGAGAGTTATATCGATATCGATATATATCAATATCGATATATCCAGATAGCACAGTTGATATCGATATATCATATCCAAATACGCAGGTCTGCTTGACTACGCGATAGATTAAGAGATTTGCTGCGCAGAATCCACTCATTGGCGATCTTTTATCGGGTTCTTCTCTTTGACCTCAAAACCCCTCTTCCTTCTCATTGTTTTTTTTGAACATACGCGTACTAGTGTCAAGGGGAAGACCAGAAATAAGGTCAAGCCCAATAACCGATACCATCTCTTTGAGCGGCACAAGCCTCCACGATGGTCACGACAGGGGTGTAAAACCAATCAAAATGAAGGGAGCGAAAGGTACTTCTAAGCACGCCTAATTTGACTTGTGATAGAAGTACCAGCAGTTGGCGTCGTTACAAATCGCTACATCACAAAGTCTGCAGCCGTACCAACTTTGCCGACCCGGGCCCCCCTGATGCTCGCTTTGTGTATTCCCTGATATCGGTTGTAAATAGCTTCCTTTTGCCCTTCTTCTCTTGAAAGGTCGGGGCTGCCCCTGCTTAAAACCCTTGCAAGCTAGGCAATCTGATTTAATGCCTCTGTAGACGTACCATGCAGTACCCACCTGCCGGTCATGCCCACCTACCGGTCAGCGAAAAAAAAGAAATCCCCCATACACAATGAACTTTTTTAACCTCATGGGAAAACAGTAATAGAAATAGTAAAAATAAGTTTATCACTAGAAATCAGATCAAAATTGAATATGTTTTAATATTTTCTAGGCCTTTTAACCCCACAGCCTGTGCGGGTGCGTACGACACCTAATTCTTCCTTCCCTGAATTTAACCTCTCATCCTTGTCACGGCCAGGGTCCCTGGATGCATTCAGGGCCTTATCCGCTGCACTAACGGTAAAAGACTAGGATGTAACGTCCCGGACCTTACACTGCATTCCCATATATATAGCTACAGCACCCTCAGGATCAGGATCAGGTTCAGGCTTCGACTTCAGCTGTGACAATCCTCTTCCATCCCTCCCACCTTAATCACATCCTCAACAACATCCGCCCCTTTAAGTGCTTTGTTTGGCTCTGAAATAGTATCACCAGCTGCAAGAGCCTCCGCCAGCATAATAAATTCCTTATTGGGGTTCGGTATTGCCTTTCTCTTCTTGCATCTGCTCAACCGGCCAACTTCCTCCTCTAGGCTAGCTATTCTAGTGCTTAAAGAGGCGATCTTAGACTCTTAAGCTTTAAACCCTTTTGATACCATAGAATACCGCCTTCTAGTAGAGGGGCTCTTGTTTTTCCCTAGGTCTCTGATGTGATAGCTGGTCTTTGGCGTATTATTAGAGTTAACTTGCCTGTCCCTGTGGCTGTCTGATCTAGGCGTCGTTTCCTTCTTGTCTGGTTGAATTTCGGTATGTATGAGCGCTTTCTGTTGTGAAATCGGCCAGTTCCCAGTTACTCTCCAGTCTGAAAGGATGTTTTTCTTTGTCATACCCACTTCCCTGGCTTTGGCATAAGCCTTGATGAAGTTGACCTTGTCCACGGGCGCAGAATCCGTCAGGCTTGCCAGTTTTCAGAGTTCTTTTCGATATGCAGCCTTGGATGCGTTAAAAACACCATTATCCAGTGGCTGTAGGCCATGAGAGCAATGTGCAGGCAGGTAACAGCAATACACGCTGTTGAAAAAACACGTGGCCATCCACTCATCCTGGATTTTCAGTCAGCGGTATTTCTGATCGAGAAGAGGTAGACACCCACAGATACATGGCTCCCATGGCCATCTAATATGATGAGCCCTGCATCGGACTCATCTGCTGGCTGGGTTTGGGGCAGATAAACCACTTTGAGCCACTCGACCGCGATATGGTTGTCTGTCCAGCCGTTATCGGACGTGATATAATACCAGTCAGCGATCTTGTTAAACTCATCAATAAACCGCTGCTTCTGAAGTTCTTTGCCCTTGAAGATAATTCCCGCCTTTAGAAGACGGCCATCTGCAGTGACGGTTTCGATAAAACTAGTCTAAGTGCGGGACTGCGAGCCTTTGAGGAAGGCCTTCCTTCTGGGATCGCTACTGCCAATTACCAAGGAATCCAAACCGAGATTTGCAATTTATTAGTAAGTCTTGTATCAGAAGTGGTCAGTACTCACCAAATCCAGCCATGATACCGCCCTCGTCAACATTGGCCGTGTTCTCAGGCTTGATCTAGCCATGTTCGCTCTCCCGGATATTAAAGTACCAATTGACGGCCATTGGGGCAACAGAATTGAACCTTGCAGCTTCCTGGCGTTTTCCTACCTTCTAATCGATCTCTGGATGGCGTTTAATAAACCTGGCTAGTCAATGTACACCAACAGGCCTTTCCTGGCCCTGCTGTCTCAACAGGGCAGCTACGGTGGCACGAACTTGACTGTGGGGAGGAGCATAGACCAAGGCCTCTTGTCGAAGTATCCATGCAACTAATCTAGCCTCTTGGGATTTGTATAACAGCTGGGCAGGTTGGATGGCCTCGGACTTTGACGGTAGGCCTCTTAATCGGTCAGAGAGAGTGGTTTGGGACATTCCATGCTTCTGGGCGGCCTGGTGCTGCGAGAGGTCATTATCTGTAACATCCAGTATAGCTTCAATGACATCATTCTCTGTATAAGACTGTTGAGGCATTTTCAAGGCGATTAAAGGAAGCTGCTATAGATATAAATTTGATGAAATTTTGGGGAGGCTGGGTGATAAAGGAGACATTTTGAGAAATTTTACATTAGTGCCATGCGACCAAACTGCTTGTGTAAAATACGAATGAACATGCCAGTATGAAACAGCATGCAACTCTCAATAAGACACAATCTGTTCCATGTAAATAACTTCAATTTTGGCCAAGCACTGTGCAAGTGAAGTTAGACATCTTGTATGGGGAAATCTTTTTTTCGCTGACCGGTAGGTGGGTATGACCGGCAGGTGGGTACTGCATGGTAATTGATATCTCTTTCTATGTGGATTTCGTGTGTTTCCTCATCTTCGATGTCCTCCTCTAGGCCTGTACGGTTTCTCTTCCTTGCCCGACTTTCCCCTACGTATCTGTTAAAAATCGTGTTATAGATGCATTTCTTCCAGCTTTTGAGAGTTGTGTATGGCTCCAATTAGGGGATGTCGTTTTGAGCTGTAAAATGAAGCTATTCATAAGTGCTACATCAAGGAGGAATCCCCAAAGCAGCGCCTGCCAAGGGCCACGGCGAAATCGGTGCTCGTATGTTGTATATGACCTCAACTGGTCACCGCGGTCAACGTGATTCATTTCGTTATTATATTTGGCAGCGACTATTGGTATTGGAATAATCTTGAAGGCATCACCACCAAAGGCTTCCTCTACTGCCCGTGATCGGGCTCCTTCGTTGGCGCGCTTTTCCTCTTCTTCTCTATGCGATCCTCGGCAGCACTGGTGTGCACAATTGAGAGGAAAAGCACGAGGCTGTTATCCTTCCAAGCGATTTGAGAGATCTAGGAGAGAGAGAGATAGGTTAGTAAGGGAAATAAAATTATGGGCCAAAAGTCTGTGGACACCCCACCCTGTAGCAACTCAACTCATTTTACCGCGATAGCTTCATTTATAAAGACAACACATTAAATAAAGGTCGATTATAATAATTCGTATATCATTTTAAAGCCCTGACTTTTCTCTTTAATATTGTGTATACGATCCCCTCGCGCGAATGCAGCCCTCAAGTCGGCGGGGTGAAGAGTCAATTAGACGTTTAACCTGCTTTATTGATATTACTGCCTGCGCCAACTTGATGCATTCGACTAACTTTGCCCTATCGACTTCGTTATTTTTCAAGATATCTAATTGAAGAAATACCTTGCGAATGTTCAACTTCAATTGCTTCCAAATATGCTCAATTGGGTTGAGATCAGGCGGATGTGCCGGCCAGTCAATCCAACAAATCCCATGTTCATGTAACCATTCCGTTTTAGACTCTGATGTATGAATTCGAGCATTATCTTGCTGAAAATAACGAAATCCGGTCCAAATAGGAAGTAAACCCTCTGATCATGCTTCTTGATATGATTTTGAAGTATATACTCTTCTTCTGGCGGTCTGGTGGCGGATCATGATGATAATATCGGACTTTCCACCTCTCCAGATCGCTCCCCTTACCATGATCGATAATTTGGACTTTCCATGTATTGTGATATTGACCAATTCCTTCATGAACTTCTCATGAGGTTTCCGGAACACGCAGACTCGTTTATAGTTGGGCTGTGATTGAACTGACGATTCGTCAGAGAAAATGGTCTGAAGGTGTCTAGAAGTTAGTGAAAGATTCCCGAGCCCCATCTATACACGAACTTTAAAGCAACATACCTCCAACAATTCTTCTTTATCTTATTTCTAAGCTTGACACCATGAAAGCCGTTGACGAGCGTTTTCTTTTGATAAGGGTATCCGCTGCATAGCCCTCCATTTGCGACCGTAATGGCGTCGGATAGCTCCGCGTATGGTTGTTCGGCAGACCTGACCACCGAGATAGTTGACAAGTGATTCATATGTGATACGGCGGCCCCGCTTGAGAGATATTAATATGTATTGAATCTGCCGAAACCGTAGTTTCTTGAGACGCCCGGATCTTGGCTTTTTATCCAAGGAATGATGAGATTTCTAGCGTTGAAAGATATTGCTGACGGCTTGTGGTGAACATTTTGCCTCTGCCGCGACATCACGGTGTGACCTTCCGCTTTCTACAGCCTACACAATAGGAGTTTTGATTGTTTCGCTGAACTCATAGTTTCTCTGGCGGTTTGCGCATAAAGTGGACAAAATTCCATTCTTTTGCGACATATTTTGTCGATGTTTTAGACGGATTAAAGATGAAGGGTTAGTCTGACTTTTGGTGGCGGCTTACTTGTTGGCGGGGAGATGTCCACAGACTTTTGGCACATAATTTTCCGTGCGAATATATCTAAAGCACTCACAAGGCCATCTATTGTGAAGATAACTCTTACCTAATTATACTGAAAAGCGGTGCCTTTGCCGGACTTACTGCCATCCTTTGCCTTCTTTAGCTTCGGATTGATGCCGCAATTTGGTCGTGCTGTGCCTGTGGCTCCGTAGCCGGCTTCGCGAAGGGCACGGAAGAGATTTGGCGAGGAGAAGAGGTTATCCGTGAAGACGTGATATGTCGCTTTTGGCAGCATATTGCATAGGTGAAAGACGACAACCTGTGTATTGCTGAGGGTCACCGTGGTCTTCATCTTTCCCTTCTTGCCATGTGGCTTCGGCACGGGCAGCTTGACGACCACAGCAGTCTATGGTGATCCCTTCACATGCCAAAGCCACCGCAGAAAGAAGCTGTGTTGCGCGATGACCCAGACTTTGAAGCCGACTGGCGTAGGTTTATTCGTAACGAGAGTTGTCTCTTTGCTCCTTCCTTTAGAGGGGACCATACACTCATCTACAGCGAGGTTAGTCGCTGGAATAAAGAGCTCGGCAGACACGTTCTGTATGTGGTCAGACCACGGTTTGGCCGCTTGGAAGACCTTAGGAAGATCGCTCTCATCGCTCACATCGAGCTTGGTGTAGTCAAAAGTGCGGAAATAGCGTGTGATCAGCTCAAAATTGCGTAAGGGCATGAACTTTGTGATCGTATGAAGAGGGCGCTGATCTCCTAGCCTAGGGGCTTTCCAATGGTCCTTCATTAAGATTCCCCTATAAATTCCTAGGTGAATCATAACCCCAAGCCATATATACGCAGTTGCGGCAGGGATTCCTTCCCACTGGAATGCGAATTTGGTTAAAACTTGATTGACATATTAGTTGGAAGACGAGCCAGCCAATGGAAAAACTCGGGTGGAGTCCAATTGCCCAACCACAGTACAAATTTGTACGGCCAGTGGCTGAATGTAGCGCCATGAGAGCACCTCCCTCATTCCATGGCTAATCAGATAATTAATTCACTCTCCACCAAGAGGTGATGTGATGTGATGTGATGTATGTAGACAAACAAACAAGGCGATTCACAGCACAGCCTCCGATGGCGCCTCGGCTAAAATTACCACTAACCAAAAGTGGCAAAATGTGTGACTTGCTCCAGCTGAGATCAGCTGCGGCTGAGTCCGGAGAGCCTCATCAATGAGTTTCATCCACGTTAAACCAGATAAAGATGGGACGTCAAATGTCAGGTGCATGAACGGCATAGTCAATTCTACCGGGTAATCCACTATGGAAGCTGCTGGTCTAGCCCTGGGCGCGGTAGGACTGACAGGGCTGTTCACCGCCTGCGTCGACTGCTACCAGCTCGTCCGCCGCGGCGCAGCGCTGGACAAGGACTACAAGATCATCGAGACCAAGTTCAACAACCAGGAGTTGCGGCTGTCGACTTGGGGCAGGGCATGTGGCTTGCTGGGTACAGATGGATACGACGCGCGCCTGGACGAACCGGTTCTACGGACCAGAATTACTGCGACGCTGGAATGCATCAAGGAACTGTTTGATGATGAGAAGGAACTGAAGAAACGGTTTGGATTGAAACATTGTAGGGGGGATTCGGCAATGCTTCCGGTCGTCGGTAGAAACCCCCCCGCGATCGGGAGCAGCTCCGTCGATCCTACGCCGTCTCGAAGGAGGACATCGTTCTTCTTCTGGAAGAAGCAGCAGCGCTCTCTGTCTCGTTTCTGTGATGGCGCCCGTTGGGCAATTTCCGACAGGGAGAAATTCTCCGAGCTGGTGCAGCACCTCAAGGACTTTAATGACGACTTGGAAGCCATGACTCGTCCTCTGGATGATATCTACGCGAGACAAAGACGGATTGTGCAGATGGAAATCGAAGAGATAGGGGAAATCGAAACGCTCCAAGAAATTGCCCTCGCATCACAGGACGATACCGACGTGTTATCCGACGTGGTTAGCTTGCGGGTCGAGTCAATCAGGTCCGGCAGCAGCATTATCACGGGTACGGCGGCGAGTGGCACCACGAAGTCTTTCAAGACGGCCTTGACCAGCATTCCGGTCACCATCGACGAGGCCATTGAAGAAACGGCCGCATTCCAAGTTGACGCAGCCCTGAGAGAGAAGCCTCGCCTGCAAAGGTACAAGTGAGTGCTGGCAAAACAAACCACTCCAAAACCTCTTTCTCCTGTCCAGTATTTCCTTAGACCGCCCTTGCTGATATCTATGCATAGATGCGTCGCCGTTGGGGACTATGACGCCGGGAAAACGCGCCTTCTTTCAGCCTTGACTCTGGGCTATATGCCAGGACGTTATATTCCTACAGTCTTTGAAAATTATGAGATCAGCTGCCGGTAGTTTTTCTTCCCCTGCTCCCCCTCTTTCTGGCCGAGTTGATGCCCCTTCTAACTACTTAGTTGCTTTTAGTGTTGATGGCTCTGACGTGAAACTCGCTATGTGGGACACCTCGGGGCAAGAGAACTACGAACGCCTCCGGCCCCTCGCATATTCCGGTGCACACGTCATCCTGCTCTGTTTCAGGGCAAATAACCCCACAGCCGCGTCGAAAAACAGTATCCTGCAGAAGTGGACGCCGGAGCTCATGCGGAGTTGCTCCGGGGCCCCTGTCATCCTGGTAGGGCTGAATCATCCCAATGACTCAGACGACGAACAAAATGAGCCAATCGGGTCGGAGGAAGAGCCATTCATCCCCTTTTCGATACGGAGAGAGATTGGCGCTCCAAAGTACTTTTTCTGCGACCCAGTCACAGGATTTGGTGTTGATGAGCTATTGGAATACGTAAGTGAAACCCTACAAATTATATGCCCTGCTCTGCAATACCAGTGGCTTTGAGGAGAAAGGCTGATTGAGTGGTATTGGTGTAGGCAGTTCGGGTTGCTATCAGATTCGGTGATGGGAAAGTGGCCGCACGAGGTGGAATGTTGGGAAGAGTACGGGATTTCGTAGGGGGTCGCTAGCTGGTGGTCACTGGCTGGCATGCAGAAGTTACCAGTGCTCTATGGCTGTACTCGGCCTTTTGTGCAACTGATGGAGTTGCAGGATCAACTGGCTGAATATATAGGCGAGTCTCCCTTCGGGCCTCACCAACTCAATCACAAGGTCTAACTCCTAAAGCTGTCTCTTGAATACCACGTCTGGGGTCGGTGGCTTAGTGGTTAGTTAAGTTATTAGGCAGGCCCTAGCTAGGCTTAGCTAGGAGCCGTGGGTTTGAATCCCGCAGGTCCCATAAACTACCACTAACCGCGGTATGGTAAAAGCCTAGCCCGTAAAGGAGGAAGGCCTTATGTAATTCCAGAAGGTTTATATGGCTTTATAGGAGGGTTTTCAATTTATATGACAATTTTCCCTTACCTAAGACCTAAATAACCCTATCTGGCTAGTTATAGAAGTATAAATTATAGGGCGGGTGTAAAAGGATGACCTTGGAGAAGGACCTTGTGACCGTTGTGGGCTGTAGCTAGTACCTATCCTAGGTTATATACAGAAAGTAATACTACAACTTCTTTAATTGAATACCACGTCTAACGTCTCTATACCCACGCTGGCCATGGAAACAAATAAACGCCAAGAATCCGACGACTTAACTATAAACGCTCCCCCACCAACATACCATCTCAACATCAGGAAGTCAGTTAGCCGGCAAGTCTCTATAGCCTTAAGCTTTCCTCCTGGTACAGTTTGAGTCGCATATTCGCCGCTACAATGTCCGCTTGAGAAGCTTTAAGATGAACAGTAACATGCTGCCTAGCCTCACCCTATACTGCATGTCGGATATAGTGAAATTCAATAGCGGGGGGAGTCAGATGAGATAATGATGTTTTATCCTGCAGCTCGCATAAAGGATGATATTCTGGCGCAACTCAAACCTACAACCTAATAGACTCAGCTACTTCGACTACATCACCATTCCCTCCCATTGCGTTGCATGCTTGGAGCTCGTGTTCGCTGAGACAGAGTCACCAGGATGGCTTGCCGACTGTATGGCTGAGGAAGCCAGCCCAGTAAGAAGAACGAGCCTCCTATATATCGTCAGCAGTAAAACTCCATCCAGCTGTTTACAGACAATGATAGCAATCCATTGCAAGAGTACGTATCCTTCACTGACAATGATAACGATTCATAGGTATAATAGGCTTGAAAAAACACTCCGAAAGATTCTGGGTGCACAGTATCTCGCGAAGGGTGTCGCTATCATACTGGCCCTACAGGGATCCTTTTTTCTCTCTTCCTTTATTACATGATACTTGCTTCAATCATCCAACCTGTTAAAACAATGGTTGGATGTGAAACTTGTGGGGGGCGAGGTCTCAAAAACCTTCAATGTTCAACCTGTACTAAGCTAGCTACAGAATAAGAGGGATACCTTTATCTCCAGGTAATAAATGCGTATTTATTAAAATTTACCTGACTAACTCTTACTGGTCGAAATGGAGGATTAGACTTTAGCTCAGAGTTTGACTTTATGAGAATAGAAAGCGAGAAATCTATAAAGATAGTAGAAGCGTAACTAAAAAAGAAGATAATTTACTTCACAATCATCATAATGTAATTACTATCATAGCTCAACTATATCTAAACCTAAGCATAAGTGGAGTGATTTATTTGCCGGTAAGGCCTCCTTTGGATCGGAATAATGAGAGACCAGCAGTCTTTTAGCTCCACCATTGAACTCTTGTATCTCTAAGTGTATTCGTGCCGCAGTGGACTTCGCCTCCATTTACGTGATGTGACATGAAATCGTCAACGAAATGTACCTTCATCCCCGCTTTGCTGTACACGTTTCGCACCGCATCCTCCAAGATATCCCGACCACCAACAATTGGACCCCAGGGCTTCGCAGCCACATAATCAGATCCAATGACAACACCGTTGATAGCAGCTGGAAGCAAAGCAATTACTTCGCTCTGTCCAGGAGCGACCCT
>JAAVUC010000653.1:0-25989 GCA_014898925.1 Fusarium nelsonii
TTAGTTTTAATAGGCAGAAGTTATAATTTTAGGATAATAGCCTATATAGGGTTATCTTATACTTTTTACGCTATTTTATACTTTTATGCCTAACTAAGCTTGCTTAGTTAGCCCCCTCTCCCGGCTAGCCAATAAGTATATGATAATGTTGATGCTAACCTTTTGTATATTTCCCTCAACGAAGAAAGTTATAGGATGAATAGACTCAGTTTTTATGCCAGCAGCGAAAATTTACGGTGCTATCCATTGATATCGTTCGTGGCAAAGTTTTGGCGATCACAAAGAGTGCGACCGTGTTTAGGATCGTACAGCCTGTTGGACAAATATGAGAATAGCTACTAAGCAAATCGAGTTTAGTTCTACTTTTCTCCGAAGAGCAAAAGTCCTCGATTTTCCGGATCCTGTTGCAGTGTCAAGCGCCATACGTTCGGCCTTTTTCGGTGGTAATATTCAAGTCAATGATAGCTGGCACGTCCCATGTAGTGTACCTGACATGAATATTTTGCAGCTCGCCCTTTATGCAACCTTCACTAGAATTTACCATGTTTCCGGACGCAGAAGGTAGTCGTTGACGTGTCTGTCGTCCGGGTTTGAGTATTCGACTATGCCGCGGTATTGGGTTACATGACGTAGGAGCAGAAGCCAACCAGTCGTCCTGTAGTTTTGTCAACCTTCAAGACGGATGTGAAATACATAAAATGGTTTCGCTAATCGCATCCTTCCTTGAAAGGTAAACGAGTCCGTGCCAGAAGACCAGTGAATTGGATAAGATAATTCCACCACCCGAAACTTGAAAACGCGCACTGACTCAGTGAGACTTCTTCACATGCATCAACAACTCTGCTGCTGCTGAATCAACAGAAGCACTCTGACATCTGTTTTCGGGAGTAAATGATGCCATAGCTCGAAAGGTCCTACATCGGTCGCAAACTCAAAGCTATCAGAACGTGACGCCGCTCATCCCTCCGAACCGGGTTTCGTAACCTAGTCACCAGCATCTAGAAACCAGTGTTATAGGTACAGCAACGCGTGAGCTTATTGAAGCTAGTTTTCATGACACAACAAAGGTAATAGCAATGACCCAAGCATGTGTCCATAGGACGACATACACGCTCGCCATGTTTGAATGCAGCAGTGATTTGAGCCGGCGTGGATTCCCCGAATTCCAACCAGCCATGGTGCCTGGAGGTTGTTCTGTTGAAAAGCCCAGGTCTCAAAAGCCACTAAAATCCCATTCCTTTCAGCTTTCAACATTTTAGTTGTTGAAAAAGCAGATAGTTGGTTTTGAATAAATGTTAACTTTTCCAGAGTTGGGGAGATATCCAAAGATGAGATGGTCTTAACAAATAATTAAGGTTGGAAGAGCGCGATTGCACCAGCGCAGACAGAAGAGGAGAGAAAAGATTTAGGACTTTGCTTCAATACAGCGACGGAGTCTCGTAAAGTAATCGTCCAAACTTAGGGAACGGACTGGTCTGCTGCTCATTACCCTACTCCTACTTGTCTCGTGTCACGAATCCTGTGTGAGCCTTCTCAAGCAAGAGAGATGGTAACCCTTCCACGTTACAATATTGACGGAAATCATTGATTCTTCCAGGTATTGCGTCAGGCGCCCGCCAGGGTTTCTTAAAGGTTACTCGTGGCTTGGGAAAGGGGCTCATGAATGGCTTCGACAAGTGGTCCCTTCCTAGCACAGCGGTTACATCAACCGTCTTGATAATTGAGAGGCTATCAGTGATTTTTATAGTGATTCTGTCCTTTACAGGATTGTCTAGTGCTGCCATCAGTTTCAGTTACCCTCTTAGGTTGACCAGTTATTAGAGTTGAAAACCGCGGATGACAGCATTGGCCACCGTAAAGCTTCGTACCGCTTTCACCGACGACACCGCTACAACCCTAAACTAATAGATTGTATCAGCTTAAGACATTAGGCTTTATCCTCCTTATGTCTCCCATATCGGTTAAAAGTGGTAACTCGTTACACCTATATCCAAGTGTACACTAACAAGCTCGCCGGTAAAGAACTCTTTACGTGCTTCCCTGAACATCTCTCGATTTGGTTTTTCTGGCTCGCTATCACACTAGCTACAACACAAAAGAATAATGAGGTTTTTAGTACTGTCAAGTAGAAAGAGGTCGTCGCCACTTGGCGTCAATCCCATCGGGGGGCAACAGAAAGTTGAGATGGCCGTTTTGGCAAAGCATGTCGAGCTGCGCAAGGACGAACCGCTCTACCACTTGGCTATAGCAGGAAAGGTTGAGCCTGATGGAGTTAACTTGAAGGTTACTGCGATTGCAAAGACGAGGCTGTTCAATGAAGAACAAGTTCATCAAATTTTGAGGGAGGCTGTTCAAACATTCCACAGTTTGAACTTGTCTTTGTAGGTTAGAAACCACTGTTTGTCGGTGCAAAGCTAGTCAATGAGGTCAGCAACTATGGCGCAGAAGTCTCAAATGTTACCTTTATACTGGGCTCTAGTTTACGGTTGATCCCGGTGGAAGACGACAACAAGAACTGAGAAATAAAGGTGAAGAAACACGATGCTAGACTGAAGGTTTCGGGAGTCTGGGTCTACTCTTCTTCTCTTTTTCTTTTAAGTAGCTCTATTTTACTTTATTTAGAAAATAACCAAAGGCAAAGTTTTCCAACGAACGTTGGTCTCCGATCAACAATGAAAATGAGATCTTCGGGTTAGGAGGAGGATCATTCAGTAAGATTGACAGGGTCCCCAGATCGTATACTTTGATTGGTTTTGCACCCACAAAGGAGTGGAACTCGAAGCATCGTCCAATGAACACAGGCATAGATAAGATATTCGCTTCGGTGTAATGAAAAGTGGCTTCGCTGATTCAACCCAGTCTAGTCCCAAAATCGCAAGTAACTCGCACTTTCTCGGATTCGCTTTGGGCTGACTGAGACAGTGGCATAAACAAGCGGTGCGTAGAAGTCGAAGTCGACTTATGTAGTTTGCAGATAGAAGTATATAAACCTATGGCCGTCTTCAGAATGAGCAAGATTATCATCAACCACCACTTAAAATCTTTTCTCACAGAAATTCGCTCAAGGATAACGTCGTCATGGAAGTTGCCAACAAAGCCGCCTACCTTCTCAGTCCCAATAGGCCCACTATTGAGGTCAGATCTGCACCTGTTCCACAACCCGGGCCAAACGAGCTTCTCATCAAAACTCAAGCTGTTGCTATAAACCCAGTGGACGCAGTCAAAAGGTCCATGGGCAACATGATGTTTGAGTGGCTCACCTATCCTCTTATTCTTGGCTACGACGTCGCTGGCCAAGTCATCAAGACAGGAGAGGGAGTCACTCGTTTCAAAGAGGGCGACAGAGTTGTGGGTGTGACTGCAGGTATGGATAAACGAGGAAGGAACACGGACGAGGGTGCATTCCAAGAAGTTTGCATTATTCGCGAACACTTGGCCGTTCACATTCCCGAGAGTATAGCATCTGCTAATGCAAGCGTCTTGCCTCTCACGTCAGTCACTGCTGCGTGCGCTTTGTTTCAAAAAGACCAACTATCACTGCAACTGCCTCAAACTAAGAGCAAACGCATCCCGACAGGTCAGACAGTTCTGGTTTGGGGAGCGAGTACCAGCGTGGGCAGAAATACTGTGCAGCTTGCCCTTGCAGCCGGTTATGATGTTATCGCTACAGCATCGCCTAAGAGCTGGGATGTTGTTCGCGGCCTTGGCGCCTGTGCAGTTTTCGACTATCGCAGCGCATCGGTTACAGATAGTGTGATATCTGCTTTCAAAGGAAGGCAATGCGCAGGTGCTGTGGCTATTGGACAAGGATCGCTGACGAAGTGCGTCGATATCGTCAACAAGATTACCGATGCGACAAAGAAAGTTGCACAAGTTACTATCGATATGCCTGCTTCACAGCCAACAGGCAAGCTTTCTATGATTCCATTCGTCGCCAAGTATCTTTGGCTGACAGGAACCAACCGATTCAAGGTTATGAGCAGTGGAGTTCAGAGCAAGTTTGTGTTCGGGACAGATATTATTGAATGGGACACCGAAGGGAACTTGGCTTCATTTCTGAGTGAAGCACTGGAACTGGGCGAGTATGAACTGAGTTCGGAAGTTGATGTTATCGAAGGTGGCTTAAATAAGATTGATGAGGGACTGGACAGGGTACGAGAAGGAACAGATGGGAAGAAAGTTGTTGTTCTACTGTAAGATACCCTGCTGATATAATGCTGTCATTATACTTAGATAGAGCCTTTCTATGACTATTTGTTAGAGGTAATATGCTCACACCACACGGTAGGACTGGGCCTGACCATCCTCATTTTGTGGTATCCGAAACAGAGAGCTACTAAAAGAACCACAGTGTTTGCAAAGCGGTGTAGTTAAAACCCGGCGTTTGTGGACTCACCTGATGCCATGATATCTCTATTCTATACCACATTCTTCCCAGAAGAGGTCCTGCAACCCTAAAACTGTGCCCTTTTGTAGCCATATTTAACAGCATTTAGAATAACCCTCGCGTAACCAGTGAGAACAGCAGATCAAGGCAGAAGATCTCTTGTAGTACTAGCCATTTACAAAATCACCATACGATCAACACGTTGGACATGCTGGGGAGTAGATCCAAAACTGGCAAGTGAAGAATCTGATGAAGCTCTCTCCGCATGTAGGTATCTTGCCTACAAAAATGCACCCCAACCCAGTTGCTAAGCTTTTCTGCCTGAAGTGTCACTTAAGCTATTCACGTCCTTTTCACTTACGAGCATTATATCTCTGATCTAATGCTTTCACGTTAACACAAACAAACTTCTTTCCCTATTAAGAATAGATGTATAGTTCATCCATTCTTGGATGTGCTATTCACACTTCACCTTAGGCAGGATAAAGATTCTCATATCCGTGTTACCTCATACCATGATGGGGTTATGATCCGAACGAGAGTAAATATACATTCATAGCTAAACAATTGAAAGCCATTCAGAGAAGACATTAAAGTATATAAGCATGTGCGAGTCGCCCAAAAGCAAAAGTAGTATTGCAAATTTAAACCATGGAAAGCCCCGAGCTCTAAGCAATACAAAATAGTATCCATTTAAATACTCGCTTTAATATACCACAGCTCTTAGGCGTTTTCACGATGGTCACTCTAAACCAGCAGGCGCTTCTTCCCAAGTATAAGCGGGAGGTCGCAAAACAGCTTGTGGAGAATGAAACGAAATTTCTAGGGGGCCTTGAAGACATTTACGGGTCATGGGCCTATGATATACCAAAGTATGGATGGGAAATTGTGGGAGATAAATATGTTGTGACGGTGATCTTGGAGGAGCCGAAGGATCTCCAAGCGAAGTTGCAGGAGATGGGACGTATCAAGAAGAACTTCTAGTTATCTAGGTCGGTACTTCGATCAGATTTCGTTTTCTTAAGAGGCTTTGCGGTGGTCCCGGTGAGGTAGACTAGCTGCAGATCATAGGGACGCATGAAGTAGGTTCCATTTTATACATGAACCTTGACCGTTTCATATCGATGAGTTAAAAGCGAGTAATTACCGCTGACAGAGTGGCGTACGTGGCTTGTTAATCATTTGACAACCTGCCTTAAAAGGGTAGAGATCATTTTGGCTCGAACACGCTTGGGGCTGTCAGAGTTGTAGCGACCTGAGTGCACGAGTCAGTGCGAGTCATTAAGTTACGGTAGTCCTACGGATGTACCGGCAGACGAAGAACCTTCAATACTGTAAAATGACAGTTGCATAAGATGATTGCTATATAACATAGGCTCTGTATAAAAAATATGAATCATAGATGAATCTCACATTATATGATATGGCCTATGCCTTCGGCATAATATCATTAAAACTTGATACAATGGGCCGAATATTTACGAACCCGGCAGGAAGGTACAAGCGCACAAACAGAAGCCACTAGTTACTTGTCAGTGCTGGAGAAAAAGCTCCTGACCTGAAACAATGCCTGTCAGAATGAAATAAGCCTTGCAGATCCTCAGCCTAGCAGGAATAAAACTCTTCCACCCCCAATCAAAGATGCAAATAAGACATCGATTATTAGCCCATTCTTCATACTTGGCATTTAGCAGCACTTTAGCAGCACATAACTGCAGTAGAATGAATAATGTAGAGCGCTAAATTAACCATGAATATGTAGATCCCTTAAATTGCAGCCTTACAGGCGTGGGTCTGGGGCATATTATACGAGAACAACGGCATGAGGACAAGAAATGCGATTGGCTATTGAGGTAGAAAGCACATAAGGCTCAAAAAGAAGAGCCGAGACAATTCTCCACGAGGCATATCATGGCACCGTACCTTTCTTATTATAGAGTAGTCTTCCTCGACAGCGATGAAATTATTTCTGCTTCATACTGCTGGGCTAAACCAGATAGAGCATCTGTTGGACTTGAATCCCCCAACGTCTCACATCTCCAGTAATCGAGGAACCCCTTCCGGTCCTTCACACCAATCAGCACTAATACCAGTCATGTGCGCAATTCTGCATCTGGACTTCTCTCGGTACAAGATCATCAACGGCTCGGCTTCCCCGTGAAGATCATGGTCCATAGGTGGGTTTCCCCTGTTGCAGATCCTTTGAAATCCCAAACACGCATGAAAGGGGATGGTCATATTTTAATAAACCACAAACACCATGCTGCAGGTACTTCCAAGACTCAACCATCCTTCTAGGGACGAAGTTTTTCCTCTTCCGTATCTTATTCACGATAGAAGCCTGTCAAGATGTTGACAACGAGCTTGTCGATTGGCGATGTGAGGCTCATCACCGTCATCCAACAAGTATGCTCAGTTCTATCAATTGTGGGGTGCTTGTTCATTATTAGCACCTTTTGTCTCTGCGATGCTTTCCATAAGCCAATTAACCGTCTGGTCTTCTACGCCTCTTTTGGAAATATTATGGCCAGTATCTGCTTCATTATGGCTGATTCCTTCGTTAAATCGCCCGATGGGGCTGGATGCCAGACGCAAGCGTTTCTTCTCCATACGTACGCGCGCTCCTTCACTCCGTTGCCGTCTCTCGCTTACACTTTGCAGGTTCGTGGGCGCTGATGCCATGTGGACTTTGGCCATGGCCTTCAATGTTTATCTTGCTTTCTACTACCGATTCGATGCGCAGCGACTGAGGAAAATGGAATGGCCCTATCTCATATTTTGCTACGGTATACCCTTTTTACCGGCGTTCATTTTTCTCTTTATCAAGAATGGCGACGGCAATCGCGTCTACGGCAGTGCTGTACAGTGGTGCTGGATCGCCCACGACTGGGACACTTTGCGTATCGCAACTTTCTATGGCCCCATCTGGTAAGATCAGAGCCTTGTCACTTGCCACAGATGTACTAAGTTTCTACTAGGGTCGTCATTACGATCACTCTATGCATTTACCTCCGATCCGGCGGCACGATTTATCGCAAACGTCAACAACTTCTGAAAGTCCAGGCATCTGGCTCCGGTTCGGGAGGTCTCTCTTACGCGAACCAAGATACGAACAATTACATTAAAACGACGGAAGTCACCGTCGTTCGCGAGTCGATACACGAGCCAGAGTCAATCCGATTACAGCACATGGGTCACCAAGTATCCGTCCACGTCCACGATCCAACAATGGGGCAGGATTCTGTTCGTGCAAACGTAGCGGTACAGCAACCCAATAACCTTCGGCCATCGGTCCGACCCAGCAACGATGTCTACAAGGCAGCCTGGGCTTATACCAAAGTCGCGGTGCTCTTTTTCGCCGTTATCCTCACTACGTGGATCCCATCCAGTGCCAACAGGATGTACTCGCATATCCACCCGGATAAAGTAAGCAAGCCATTGCAATTCATGAGTGCAACGGTCCTCCCACTCCAAGGTTTTTGGAACGCTGTAATCTATGCCGTCACCAGCAAGGAGGCGTGTAGGGCTTTTTTGGAGGAAAGAGGTATCTGGGGGCAGAAGACACGATTGAATGAACCAACGTGGGTTGACGAGGAAACAGGGCAGAGAAGGAGTAAGAACAGGACGATATTAGGTACCAAGACTGAGGACTCTGAGAGTTTGAGAGAACTGGCTGGGCAAGCCAAATCTGACGATGGGAGAAGTGTCTAAAGGGGACCACTCCAAGGCTTTATTTGCGCCCTTAACTTCTTATCAAGTAACAATTCAAGTAATATTCATTTGTCTGTCAATGGTTGCGTCTACAGATTGCGTTCTCGTTGCTTTATCTATATCAAGTTTCTTCAGGCTTTCGGCCCCATATAGCCTTTTGCTTAAAGTACGCATGGATCTTGGGCGCGCGAATTTCCCGACGGAAGTGGGACATAAACACAGTTACTTCTTCTTCGGTCCATCCCAGGGTAGTCGCGAAGTGCAAAACCGACCCTTTGCCGTCCTTTTCAAGAGAAGCCTGCGTATATTGTCCAATGGTTCGTGCCTCTGGATCTTTGGGCCAGCCTCCAACAGGATTCTGCCACGGCATCAGTCACTCATCACTCTTAGTGCAGGTAGACAGAAACGTACCTTGAAGTTCTTCTCTTCAATTTCAATAAACCCAGCCTGCTGCATTGCTTTTCTTTGGATGTCATCTTCAAATACAGTAAAAGGCCGGCCGATCTTGCGTCCACCCTCTACAAAGAACTTCTGCCACTGGCTCATCGCACTTCCAGATAGGACAGTATTATCATCACTTTCGACGGTCGGTGATGGCTCATAGCTCTCAACCCAGCCTCCAGGCTTCAAGCTCCTATACGCTTCCTTAAATAAGTCTGTCCAGTCTGCAATGCTACCAATGAGCCAGCGCATATGGACGTAGTCAAGTGAGTTAGGCGGGATCGTCCACTCTTGGGTGCAGTCTTCCATTTGACTTAATCTGATATCAGTATGTTTGTATCAAGGGACATTGCTAAGCTGTGACTTACAATTCTAGATTCGGGGGTACCCAGCTTGGCTGGATAGGAGCGAGATCGGTTCCGACCACTGAAGCATTGGGGAATTTATCGGCAAATTCACTAGTTTCTATAAGCTTGGCGCGGTCGCCATTTGGACACAAGAGGCTTACATAGCCCAGATGCCTGTCCCTGTTCCAATATCTACAGCGGTCTTGATGTTCGCACACGTCAGCATGGGCGGTGTTGTGTGGTTGGTATAAGACCTTACCTGTATGTCCTCAGACAGCGGTGCCAAATAAAGCTTATCACCCATCAGGAGAGTGAGTACATGGTGGCTGGTTTGAATCAGGTCGAGTACTTCCTCGACGGTGCTTGAGTAACTCACTTCATGTCCATAGCTTCTTGCCCAGTCTCATCAATAGGCCCCCTGCATCTGTGTCAGCTGCCATTCACCTTAATGAGATATTTAACATGCCAGTAATCAGTGTTTCCTCGCTCACTCTGGTATAGTCTGCCATTCACCGTTCTGTACTGAAGGATACTAGACGTCAAAGACGCGGTGGAGCTGGCATTATCAGGGATAGTTGAGTCACCATCATCTTGGTCTTCAATGTCCTAAGACGCATTAACCCAGACACCTCGAGCGAATAGTCTTCGAGTTTGTATCACTCACCTCGCTCAGTTCTGCCCAGTGCTGCGGCGGCAAAAGTCCACTTTGATGATCCGTAGACTCGCCTGCGGATTTAGGAGATGATGGTCCAGCTGAAGCAAGATCAACAGGCTTATCAGTAGACACGACGTTAGACATATTTCTCAGTAGCGTTGATTATTGTAGGTAAAAGAGGACCTCAAAACGACAGAAAATGCTGCGGTATTTAAGAGATGGTCAAAGTGCGGAGAACAACAATTCATCATTTCTTCTGAAATATTCAACCAACATATGGAACCAACAACGAAAACCGGCTTCGCTGTCCACCAATCGAGGAACGATCTAATCCTGGTGCTCCATGTCTGCACGTCGTCGGGGGACTGGGCCGACACATTTATAGAAGGTGTGACTTTGGCCGCATTCTGGCAGGCTTATTGACCGAGCCAAGCGGCAACGAAGAAAAGAAAGAATCACATCATTCGTGTTTTCTAACAGACAGTTGATTGCACCTGGTTTTGGAGTGATGCGATTGCTGATGACAATTATCTTATCCTGTTTGGTCTTATCTTATTTATCATCAAACTTGGGTACTCTATTTGGCTTCCTCCTCATCGTGGAACAAAACTTAGGGTAACAATGGCAATATATAACTATGTGTAGTTAACCGAAGTATAAGAACTTGCACTAGATAAGACAATTTATTTTTCGAATGAGTTTGAAAGAGAAATCAGCTCACCCATACTCGACCGCAATTTGGGTGCATGTCCATCTACCTAAGCGCAGGTCTAATAGGAATTATAACAAAAATGCAAACATCAAATTTGCCCATGTGACCGCCATTATTGAAACCACAATCTTCCCGGCATTACTATCGGCGGTCTCTGTAGGCGAAACTGCGGCCGCTGTTGCGGTGCTCTGGGGTACATCAGTTGAAGCAGGCTTGGTCGCCTCAACCTGAATACCAGAAACGACGCTCGTTGCTGCGCGAACGTAGGAAGTGGATGAGAAAGAGCACTGCGCCATCATCTTCTCAACATCTACGACGGCATTTGTTAGCTTCAGATGCCAAAGAAATACTATTTGACTTCATACCTTCTGCATCACTGCTGTTTTGCGCCATGCAACTTGCACACAGGGCCATCACGGTGGCTACGTCGAAGCTTTTGTTTGTACAAATGCAGTTCGCCTCAACGGCTTCTTCAGCCTTGCTTCTTATTGCTAGGAGGAAATCCCCTCTCCTGTCCTTTGTTTTGTTTTCTTTGGGGTCGATGTCGCATGTGTTACTGAGGTCGACGATGGGTTGACAGATTGTCTTGCACGACGCTGGCACATCTTTGGCATTGAGCTCTTCTGCCATGGAGTGAGAGAGAAGTGTGGCAACTCCAGCGAGAAGAAGGGTGGATCGCATGATGGCAAGAATTGGATGGTGATTATGCTAAAATTCGGATTGTGTGACTGAGGACTGTGTACTTGATGATGATGACAGGAGTGCCAAGCATGGGAATTCTGTGTCCTTTAATAGTCGCCACGACATCAGTGTGAAGAGTACTCTATCGGTAAAGGAGCTATTAATAAATCCAATTGGGAAGAAGAGTCCATCCCGAGAGGAATGACCATCCCCAGGTTTCGAGTTGTTACATGCCTTCTTCCTGGTTAAAACATTTCAAGGGGCTAAAAATATTTAAAACACTCTAAAATCTAAGAAAGGAACAAGAAAAGCTATGAGTGATTCTTCGGATGCAAGAGGAGCGTTACATTGTTGGGTCTCAAAGAGCGCCACTGTTGCATCAAGTCTATAGTAAATCGAGATTTTGAAACGACGAGGTCTATAATTTGAAACCCACCCTGTTTAAGCTTTTCTGGCTCTTGGCAAGCTCTCATCCTAAAATAGTGTAGCTCATTAAGGCTGGGGATTGTTTGTGTCGCACCACAGACACGCGAAAGACATGAAACAGCCACGATCTATCCCTTTCTAACATGCGATATGGTAGAGAATTGTTAATTGAAATGTGGATATGAGCTTAAGTCGTGTCTGGTACTGAGGAAAAGAATCAAAAAGAACAAGAAAAAGGATAGTTGTGTCACAATTGGGATTCGAACCCAAGAATCTTTCGATACTGCAATTGAACCTAGGTGACCAGGCAAGATTAAATCTTGAGTGCAGCGCCTTAGACCACACACGGCCATCCTGACTACGCTTTAATTGATGACTAATATTTACCAATCAAGTTTATGATTTATTCTCACGGTTGGATAATTCAATTGTTTCTCACCCTCAGCGGCACTCTTTCCTCTCGAGAACATCAGAAGCAGTAGTTTATACTTCTCTTATACAAGCCAATCTCGCTAGAAAGTCCCTTCAATAGTGGTTGTCATTAAGTAATCCGAGGAAGTACTCTTAATTGTTCGGCCCTCCGCGAAGAAACGCCCTTGATTGTGAATGGATAGATCTTTGTAAAAACTGTTAACCAGATCCAAGTCGCACGTCATACAAACAAGCTTCCTTCATCGCCGCTTTTTATCCAATTAGATGGCGTTGTGCCCTGAATGATCGAGCCAAGTTTGACAAACAATCTGTTCCCACATGCTGTTACAACACTGTCATGACCGGCCCCGCAGAATAAAGGACAACAAGGGTATCATTGGAGGAAGATTCATGGCAACCGAGGCTGAGGTCATAATCAGTGGTACCTGTGAGTCACTCCAAGTTTTCTTCATGTGAGAGGCTTGAAAGTTATGATGTGTATTAAGTAGAGTAAGCTAGGTCTAAAGTGGGAGCTCATCGAGGAGAGCTTACGCCACAGACGCGATCGACAAGCTAAGCTACCAGACCGAAGCTCTGTTTAATTGGCTTTCCACGGTCCTACACTAAACTTACATAGAGGCTACATCACTGTGGCGTAGACTACCAATCTCGATAGCCAACTAAAACAAGGGAATGACAGAACCTAGAGAGCATTAGCTGCCACAACCCCGATGCAAACCAGGATTTGGAGGATTTGTCGAAAGGGAAACTGGAATTGCTTTTTTCCATTTTGTTTGTCGTCATAGATCTGTGATTAGAGAAATCTTTAACAATAGTGACGAGCGATGACAGCATTAGCCACAATTTCGGCCAAGGACTGTGGCATGAGCTCATTGACCTGCCACAGCTTCCCATATATTAAGATGCTTTACCAGAACCCATTTGAATACAATTATTCTTGCAACAATTTTGCTCTCAACCAAGAACTCTGAACAAACTCAATATTCCAAAATGGCCTCTGAACTTCCACCCAACGCTCTCGGCAGGCTCGCCTCTTCCGTCAAGAACATCGTCACTGGCGTTCCCTTGGAAGAGCAAAGCGAGACCCAGGTGCAAGCTGCTAGCGCTGACAAGACAAAGACACTCGACAAGACTGTTGACAGGACCGTCGAGACCACCGATGATGCGACAGTCCACAAGGAGAAGGTCGCACCAGTCGTGCACGAGGACGTCAAGTCTCATGAACACGAAAGGGTTGACACCAACATTGATCACGAAGTCCACCAAGACCATTACCACACCACCATTCAGCCCGTCAAGGACAAGAACGTTCTTCCTACCAAGCATGTTTACAAGGAGAACGAGGTCGAGGAGGAGATTGACCATCGCGATAACCAGGCCAAGATGAAGGCCAAGGAGGAAGCTGCCAGGATCCACAACGAGAAGAACGTCGAGGGCACCACTCACTCGAGAGAGTATGTTCCTGCTAAGGAGCATGAGCACATTCACCAGTAAGTGTAATTGTATCATTCAGAGAGGCAGTCCAGCTGACCTTGTAACAGCCACCTTCACGAAACTATCCAGCCCGTCATTGAGCGAGAAACAGTCCAGCAAAAGGTCATCCATACCACAAACAACATCCACGAGAAGGAGCACCTCAATGATGAGTACCACGAAGCCTCAGTCGCACCCGCAATCTCGATGTCCGAGTTCGAGAAGGGCGCCGGAGTCAAGGCAGGTACCACCACCACCAAGGACATCGAGATTCCTGTGTCCAGCGTCAAGACCGCCAAGAAGAGAGAGGCTCTAACTGGTGATGTTGATGTCGAGGAGGCCCCTAAAGTTGGTAAGTTACGAATACTCTAACTCGTCGAGATTGGAAAGTAACAAGTTACTTAGAATCTATCTAGTGAAAAAGAAGAGAGGATCTTCTTGTACCGTCAAGGATTGTAGATGTTCTTGCCACATCGACGATCCTGTCCCACGATAATATTACCCAATAGCAAGGCCAGTGTGCTATTCACGATGGGTGAGATGGAGAGATATCCTTGGCGTTTTGGGTAGAGCGATGAATGATTGAAGCTTGTACTTTGAGCTTATAATTGCAGGCACCTCTGTGTAACTAGTGTATCTGTACTATAATTATGAATGCCATTGATAAATAATCATATTGTGCATATCACCTCGGCTCAGCAAACTTCATCCAGAGAGGTTCTTCAAGGACCTTCTGTAGAAGTTTTCCCTCGGTCCCAAATACAACTTCGATACCACCATCCGAGAGTTTAGGCAGTACGACGTGACACCCAGGCAAAATACCAGTATTGGGGCAACGCACAGCTTCAATCTTATCTCCCAGCAGTGGTCCCCACTCCACAGTTGTCAGATCGAACTCCGCCCATGAAGTCTGCACAGAAGTCTTGCCGAGCACATCCAAAAACGCCGTAGGGACTATTCGTGTGACATCTTCAAGCTGGTCGATAAGTGTCACAACATCGTCGGTGAATTGGTTGGTGAGCCGTAACAGCATCTCTTTTCGAATCATTACGGCAAGGTCAGCTAGCTTCAAGGTGCCCAAGATCTCGCGAATAGGCGCAGATACGGTTATGTACTGTAGGAAACACCCTAGGGTATCAGGATGTACAGGGGGATCCATACGCTTTCTTCCGTTGACAGCGATGCCGAAAGTCGACGATCCATCTTCATCTTCACCAAGACAACTGACAGGCGTCTGAATCGCTACAGCAGTGCGCCACATCAGAGCTGAAAAGGCATCGTTTGTAGAGATCCATTTCTGGTCTGTCGCCTTGGTTGCATTCCCAGGCGCTGCCTCGGCTTTGAGAGCAGCAAGCGATTCTGGGGAGAAGTAGAAGACCTGTCCACGAAATGTTGTACTCAACATGGAGGGAGATGCGCCTGGGGGTGTGAAAGGTAAGATCGTATACTCGAGGTGGTTCTCTGCCCTTCCTTCATTGTTGCCTGAAGGTTTTATGAGACGTTTTCGGTCTGCCAGCATAGCATCGTCGATAACAACTGGACAGGATATTTCGAGACCTTGACTGCGACGGCACTCTTCAGCCCAGATTTTCGTCCATGTCAGATATGTTGTTGCATCGCCGACCATGTGGAAAGCGTTCCATCCGATGAGAACACCGCCTCGTATAAAGTTTGCCTGTACGAGAGATACAGGAAGTCGTTTTCCAGGCTCAGGCCACAATGGACCAGGCATGAGCAGATTGGCGTCGAAAGCCGCGATGGGGAAACGTTTGGCTTTCAAGCTCTCGTAGTCCCATGAGTAAGCGTCTGGACATCGCAGATCCTTGTACTCCATGTGTCCGATTTCGTCGTCTGGAAGCCTCTGGAGCTTTAAAGCGTTGGCTTGTTTCGCATCAGGATTTGACACCGCTTCAGAGGCCATGACACCAATCCTCTGGCATGCCGCTGTATAGCCAGCTTTAATGGCATTAAAGACCTCTTCCGGATTGTAGTCATCTGCTAGACGAAGGGGGAAGACATAGCGGAGGTAGCCCCTTGGGCCAGCGAGTTCGATAGCTGTCAGTTCTGGAACACCTCCGAGAGATGAGTGCGAAGACATGGTTGCGACTGGGAATAGAATTGTAATAACCGGCGAGGGTTATCATAGTAATGGACAACATTGTATTATTTATGCTGATAAGGGATACAATTAACTGGTCCGTTCACGGGTGGAAGAGACAAGCATGAACTGTTGAGACTGTTGGTTCAACTTAGACCACATTTTGTCGTATTTCCCTTGTTCAAGGTGCATTCTCAAGTGGAGACTAACTTCAGTTCTTCACTTCTTCAGTTCGACAGTCCGATGTGTGGATCATCTAAACTGTTCTCAATACCATCTGTTGGTTCAAGTATAGGCACCTTGCGTTTTGACCTGAAGGTTACCCTCTGAAGGAGTTAAAAATGGGTACCACACGGGTTTGTGGTACGATACGGGGTTACAGTTAGCGGCACAGCATGCATCTTGCAGATCTGCTACCGGAATCTAATTCCGGTTGACATTTATGGAAATAAGACCGGCTGTAATCCTCATGGTTGATGAGGGAAAAGGATCTGGATGCCAACACCCTGTGGTCATGTTGTATAAAAATTGGATCAAGCGTGGTTTGGGATTACATGTTGGATGTTGGTTGTCATGCGTTGGCTTTTTTCTTGAAGATGCGGACCCTGTTAATCATGTATTTACATTTGCCTATCACATCACTTGTTATGCATTGATAACAATACATATTCCGCTTCTTGACGAAGAATGCACTTTATAAACATCTGCCGCGGTGATTACTCTTCTCCATTGCACACGGCTCAATATGGATGCCCAGGTAGATCCGCGAATCGTTGCCTTCGCCGGTCCACTACCTCCGGATCTTGATCTTGAGGCCGATACAGCGACCTCTGACCGGGCCGCTATAATCGCGATCCTCATTCTGGCTCTGATAGCTGTCGCACTTCGATTCGCCGCTCGAACCGTTCAACACACAAAGTATCATTGGGATGACTGGATTATCGTCTTGGGCATGGTATTTGTGAGCGGAACTGCAGGGTTAGCCATAGCGGGTACGTTGCTAGCTGCAAGACGAAGCTACTGGAATCTCAAGTTTACTAACAGCCTCAAGGCGGCTTCTACGGCGCAGGCAAGCACATATGGGCCGTCAAGATGAACAGCCTGCAACAGATTTACAAAGTACAACCGAATCCAATATGGAATATATCCCATCAATCTAACAATAAGTGCAGATGTTATTTGCATACACGTTTCTCTACTCAGCATCCTGCGCCATCATCAAAATCTCTATTCTCTTGTTTTACCACCGAGTTTTCCTTTCCAATGGACCCTTCTTTCGCATCTCGATGGTTTTCGGATACTTCCTGTCTTTCTCCTATCCGGTGGTGGTTTGGGTGACGATGGGAAACGCTTGTAGACCATTTGAACACTTTTGGACGCAGTTTGCTGGAGCGCAAGGTACTTGTATCGACATCAATAAGTTCTTTCTTGCTCTTGGTATCGTCAATATGGTTAATGACTTCTACATTTTACTCATCCCCATCCCACAGATCTTCCAGTTGCAAATGTCGCTGAAGAAACGGCTGGGTATCACTGGCATCATGATGCTAGGCGGCTTGTACGCATCTCCTTTCGTATAGACCTATTCCAATATTCTATTATGCTAAAGAGCCTCTATAGTGTCTGTGCAGCCAGCGCAGTACGAATCCATTTCTTGACCGAACTCACAAAAACCGCAAACGTTACGCGCGCCATGGGGCCCATCTTCATCTGGTCTGACCTTGAGCCCTGCATCGCTATCGTATCAGCGTGTCTTCCGCACCTCGCACCCTTACGTCACATCGTCCGCCATAAGCTCTCGTCAGCCTTTGGTACCGAGAGAACAGAGAGTGGGGTGGGAACAAGAACTGGCTCACAGCCATGGAAGGATACAGGATCCAAGGCGAAAGGGCCATTATTTGCATATGGTGGTTCAAAGTATTTCGGTGGTGGTGAGAGGCTGAAGCTTGGAGATCATGATGATGAAGTAGAGTTGACGAGTCGTGTGACAGCCGGTTCTGTAACTATAAACACGAGCTCTAGAAGCTCGGACTTGGAAGGGAGTGCGTCCAAGCATGGGATTCGTGTGCAAACAAGCTATACACAGACTGTGGGGTTTAAGGTCGGCAACGAATAAACGGAATACAGTTATCTATATCTACCATCCGACAGCATGCGAGTCGCACAAGGCTTCTCAAGTAGGATAACTGTTGTGGGAGTACTTGTCATTCTCTGGCGCAAGGAATACGAACGTGTGGAACTCGACGACAGATGTGATGCCAGACAGCCTGGCTCGAACAGATGAGTCGCATCGTCTGCGTTGTCATAATAAGAAACCACTCTCCTGGATCTTGATTGCTATGATGCCAGCATTGCCGTCTTCTGTGACTTGGATCCCTCGACTTTCTACCGTGCTGGCGTATGCCTTGTCAAATCCAATCAGATCAGTAGCGGGAACTCAAATGCAGCTTCTGCAGTCGAAACCGGCTTGGGGGACAATCTGAGTCTTTCCATCGCCACCAAGGCCTTCAATGACGGTCATCTGGTATGTATCTTTGAAAGTACCAGGGCTATCCTTCCAAGAAAGGAGTCTATGAAGTTCTCGTTCCCAGCAAAGTTCTCGTTGCGTTCGAAAGGAACCATCCAATAACCTCCACGGGGGCTCATTATCATAGTCTTGTCGATTGACAACTGTGCCTACATTTTCTGCACATTTTTACGATCTCAGCAAATATGTCCAGGTATTACCAGTCCTCAAGACCTAGATATCTGTCGAGTTCCATGTGGCCGGTCTGAAGTTGCAGACGTGCATCACCAGATACGCAAGCTGACACCTCAGTAACAGCCTGTCCATATGTCAGCCAGCTGCTCTAATACTGCAATAGATTCCTTAAAATACCTCTTCGTAGGCTTGAAAATAATGGCGATCTTATGAACATCCTCTTACATGACTCGAAGAAGCAAGATATGGGAATTTATACGCCCTCTTCAGGCGTTTGAGAGACTCTAGGTTTATCTCAAAGTTAAGAACTATCGTAAATCAGTAGTAACAGGTCAGCGCGGTGAGAACCGTACAAATCCATGATGCTGGAGGCCAGATCGATAGCCCATTAAACATCTGTTCCTCATAAGGGCGTTCCGAGCGAAACAAATCCGAAGCCGGTGGTCTAACGAAGGATGCGTTGGAACTCTCTCTCTGGGTCGGAATAGACAAGTCCTTATTCACAGTATTAGTGCTTCCTTCCTCCACCTTCTTCGGTCGTGAAGATGTGTCTCCAAGAAATCTCGGATAGGTAACTAAACCCCTAAAGCTATGACTAATAGAGATAATTGGACGACAAGAATGCTGTCACGCCTCGTTTGCTTCACCTGACTCGAACATTTTTGGACTCTGACATGAATAGAAGTTTGTACCATCCCAACATCAAGATGGGCTCAGAGCAGCTCGAGGGTCGCTTTAATTGAATTCTTGTTGCGAATCGGAACATGTAGATGCAAGTGCGCCAACTGCACCCATGTCCATTTCAACCCAGCTCTGGAGACCTGCCCGCCTAGGTTTCCTGCATATGGCGTGCTGTAAGACAACTGCAAGTGCGCTGTAAGTCAGACCGTTGCCGCCTGACTGGGTGCCCTGGAAGGTGTTAGCCGTTAGGTGGACAAGTCATTCCAGCGTTAATTTAATCCCCAGCGCAACCGTCTAATCAAATGGCGCTAAAGGCGAAAAATGTTTCGAGTTTACAAGCCGCTGGAAGTATCCTACAAAGTACAATAGATGCTTTAATTTATTCAACTCACTGCCATATCTCATCAGAGATGAACAGTTTTGCATAGATGCAAGTACTTGTTTTCCCATGTCGTCATCCACACCATTGAATAAATGACTTTCGTGCTTGGGCACCAAGCAGCCTCTACTGGCAGCCGACGGGAGCTAGCGTACGGATAGCCTGTATTTTAGTGGACTATCGGTTCAGCCGTCCCTGAACTCTTAAAGAGCAATCTCTGATTTGCATTCACCGCTTCGTTAATGAAGCAAACAACAACGGCAGACAAATACTAATATACGTACCATACCATATTATATCATGTCATATCATTCATATATGGAACCCAATTTACTATAGAACTGCATTAGCTTATAGCCTCTGACTTGTGATTCAGGATTTTATGATCAGCAGCCCAACAAACATGTCTTGCTGTAAATCAACAACTCATCTCAACCGAGCGGGGTCATGTTTCAGAGGTCAGAATAAGCGGTCGCGGTTATCATTTCAATCCTTGATTGATTAACCATAACTTAGATAACCGAACAGTCAATAATTAATTAGTATGAACATAATGCCTAGACGATGAATCATTATCGAGAACCAGAGCCTCTTACTAAACCATCAAAGTTAAGAATCGTGATAGTATTCACAGTATTTATCCTTCTTGGTCCTTCATCTTATTCCAGCCACTTTTGATGAGTCACAATGTCACATTCTCGACGAGACCCTCGTATCTAATTGGTACATTTCCCCACTTGAAGCTACGTAAGCTTGAAAATCCCCATTTTCTCTTTTCTCTTGGGAGCTCCATCGCCAGCACATCGCGCATTAACTTCCTCTCCCAGCCCATCCCGACCCTGGCCCATATCCATGTCCATGTCCATGTCCATGTCCTGGTCAAAATTTTCTCCATCCCAGAAATGAGACAAGCGAATTTTATCTTTACTTGATCTTCTCGCAACAAGGCCAAACAAAACAGGGGATGACATATCACCACATCTCCTCATAGCGACAAGTCGGATCAAGATAACTCATCTTATCCATGGCCTCCAAAAACAAGTCTTCAACACAGAGCTCAACAACAAACAAACCCTCATGAGCTCCTTTTACCGCCCTTCAAACAAGACCACGGCTCAGGCCGCCTCGGCCAAGCTCACACGCGCCGAGCGCGAGGCCCAAGAAGAAAGCAACCTCAACATTCTCCGTGCCAGTATCGAGCGCACCCTCTGGAGCCTCGACCCAAAGTCCGAATTAGCAGCGCACCTGCGCAAGACTGAAATCGAAATCCGCCGACATTCCTTATCCTCTCTCTTACAAGAAAAGAAACCGCCCCAGGTCAGAGAAGACTCGCCAGATGATGAAGACGACGACGACGACAATGCTCTCCCTGACGAAGTTTTCGTCGAGAGCTCGCCTTTGCGTCGCCAACTTCCCCGCAGCAAAAGAAATTCGGCCCGTATAATAGCGAAACTTCCCGAGCGACGACGTCCCCAACCTCCGACACCCCTCGAGCAACAAATACTGCCCAGTATCGAAAAGACCAGCTCTGACCAAGCGTCAGAAGCGATAACAGTGGCATCCGCGGTGTTTGACTCGCCGAATAAAGAGAATAGCGCGACGACGGCCGCGACGAGCGTGGTTGAGGCTGGGGATGAAACAAAGCCCGAGTTTAAGACGCCAGCCAAGAAGAGAGCCGCTGAGGAGGAATACGAGCCGTCGCCCGTTGCCAAACGGGTCAAGACATGGCTGAACACACTCACGGGAGGATATATGGAGTAATGACGCGTTTTTAGCGCGATGTTTACAAATTCAGGGTCTTTGTTGACCGCGTGAAAGGATTGAGGGTCACAGTGAAGATACCTCCAACATACCAGTCTGAGATGAACGAGTCCAGGAAGAAACAGAAGGCGTTATTACCCAAGGCGTTACGGAAGGAAGGCTGTCAACCAGGACTGTCTATTGTCGTGTTGCAGCTACCTGGAATTTTGTCAATTCGGTCGGATTATTCCCCTTATGAAGAAGGAGTTCTTTGTATTTATTTTCTTTTGTACAATGACAATACATAGACCCAAACGATGGTCTGCCCTATTATACACCACATTATCTTGCAGGTCTTGATATGTTAACCACGTGCAAATGAAGATCAGTAGTACAAGAAACCATGGAGTGGTTTCTGTTAGAGCTTGTAAGTACGGATATACACGGTGCGCGATGTGTCAATAAACATGACTCTCCTTTGTTATGCCATCATTCGCGCCATACAATTACCTACCCTACCAGACTCCTTCTCAACCCCTCTATCTTTCCTTTCAATTGAGACACATGTGACGTGTAGCCAAGTCACCAGGATGACTTTCTACAGCCTAACATTATGTCTTTAAACTGATATCCCGAACTTCCCGTTCCAACCACCTCATTTTCGAAGCGCGTGTTCCAATTTCTAACCACTAATTTTTAGCGCCTTCTGAGTGGATTGCCCCTGTAAGCCCAAGTAAGGGGCTAGATAGAGAATCCATGCTAATGGCTCTTCTGCTTAATTGAGATCAAAACAGTACCCCTCAACGTGACGTAGCTGTAATTAATCTCCCAGACACAATAGCCGAAGCCTACCCTATGCTCATCCAGATGTTATAAATTTCTGTATATTCTTAATTCTCGTGGCGGATTAAGCTCTGGCTATAAAATCAAAATAGTAGTTATTGTTTCTTACCGTATTAGTAGTTCTCTAGTGGCAAAAGTCGTTGCTAGCATATGAAGACGTGTTCTCGCGTTTAATCTATCTATCAACACATCGCGTCAAGAGGTCAGTGGCACTTCAACCACGGCTACAACGGCCAGCCATTGTAGCCCATGCGTGTTCAATGAGTAAAGAATTTTAATGCTTTAATGCATTTTTTACTACTCAAAATATCTTACGAAACAGCAAAAATCACCGCGGGCATTGTCGCGAGATCACTCCAAATATCCCATAGCGCAATCTCTCTTTCTCTCTACCCATGCTCCACTCAGTCACAGAAAGTTCACGGAACGAGATCACAAAAACTCGCAAAAAAAAAGAAAGCATCGCTAACGCTCGCAATCGAATATAGGAACAGCCCGATGCGGGGGTCGAACCCGCAACCTTGAGATCGCGTACTCGTAAGAGTCTCACGCTCTACCGATTGAGCTAACCGGGCGTAGCTCTTAATTGTTGAAAGCCAAGATGCAGAACAGCTTTGTGAGGCTGAATAGATCACCACTCTACGAAGAACTGCCATCGATTGCGCGTGAAGCGAGCGTGTCGATCGATGGGTTGTCCTATTGGAAAAGGATGGAGAGAGGAACCTGTCTCAGCTGGCAGATCGAACTTTCAGGCTTCTCGGACGGTATGACGTGACCTGCAGGACTCCCAGCGATGCATGCGGTAGTACAGAGTATCACCATCCAAAGGGAGACATGCTGTTGGAAACCAAGTCGCGCATCGTGCAGAGGAATGTCGCCGATTAGCCGTTTTGAGATCTGTACCGCAACGTCGGCTCTGAGAACACGAAATAGATGCAAGGACGAGATGGATAGATAAATTGCAGAAGAACAATCAAGGGACAACCGCGACGACGAGAAGATGACAAGTGGAGGTGTTGCGGGATGCGGGGACGTCTCTCTTCTGAGCAGCGCTGCGTGGAGCTTATGCAGAACTGGACCCCACTAAAGGAGCCTGTATCGATTTCCGCATACTGCATCAGAAGGGACAACTGATTCTTTCTCAGGGACGTTCACATTGATGACAATCTTTGTATTTTAATGTATTTATTCATGTCTTAGAAAAGACTGCCAACAATCGCCGACCAGTCTCCTCCGAGATAATTCCTCAAATGACTGGCTGCAGAACTCCTGCGCACCTCGGGTACATGCACTTCTGGAAATCTATATCATTCGACTGTTAGCCATATGCTCTAGTGAATGACTTCTATCAAACATAGGTGTAAGACGTATCCGTCATAGGGTTGTGATGTGTGTGTCAACAGAAAATTCAGGGTTAAAAAGCTCTTGAACAGTTTATATAATCTTGCGGAGGGTAAAAGATGAAGATATTGTTCAACTAACCTTTTCGACTTTGAATGAAGCAACGGGCTGCTGAAATGTTAATTCAACCCAGTTGAGTGTTCTTGGCACTGAGCGTAGCAATCGACGCGTCTGGGACGCGTTATTCTCTACCTGCAATCGGGCTGTGCAGGTAATCACTATGCATCTCCAAGCTGCGCCACAGAATAGCACCGATGTGTCAAATACGCATCCTAACACTTGTTGTGCGAGCAGACTGCAGCTTCTGAAACAGTTTTGCTGACTTTGCAAGAAAAGAAGGTTGAATGGGACAGAATGAAAAAGAAAAAAAAGATTAAATACAGTTCTAGGTTGGTATCTTATCGTTAGCGCGCAGTATGGGGTCGTAACCTTGGGTTTCTCATTGGCTGCTGGCTAGTCTCCGTACTTGACTGGAGATGCCGCAACAATCGAAGCACCAGCCATTCCTTGCTAATGATGCAGACAATCGCTGGCGAAGGTGGAAGTGAAAAAAAGAGTCATCAACCACCACAATCAACAAAAGGATAAAGGCTAACTCCGGTACAGGGAATCGAACCCTGGGCTCCGCGGTACTAATCCCTCAATTGGTGATGAGAGCGCGAAATGTTAGCCACTACACCATACCGGATGTGATTGGTTGAGAGTTGGGTTCTTGTTTTGGGTACATGATCGCCATATCATACAGCAGATAATTACCAACATCCGATTACCCCCAAGTCAACACGTAACTACGAATGTCTCAGTAGCGCTCTAACACCCGGCACTTGGAAAGACTTTATTAGAGTAGCCGAGGCATTTGCCAGATCAACATGTTCAAATGTTCTACACACTCTCGCCCTCAAGTCCTTAGTCGCGGATAATCACCTACTCAGAATCTATTCAGGGCCCTTGTACACCGTGTCCCGTGTGTAATAGGTCTATCGATCCTTTGATTAGTTCAATGGAAATTTGCGTTGCTCACACTGGTTACCAAGATTGTTAAGGTCTGTGGTGAGGTGACTCCGCTTAATGAAATATGTTCTGGAACGGTTGGGAAATGTTAACCACTTCAGCTTTTACACATCCAGCCATACCTATACTAAAACAAGCCGCCTCTCTCCCACATACGACCATACCTACCAGAAAATACGGGATCCCGTCCGCTCTCCCATAGTCAAGCTGGTAAGGGGCGGATTAGTAGTTGGGTCGGTGACGACCAGCGAATCCCCGCTGTTGTATGTATGTTTCATTTTTGCCTATCACAGAACCTATATCTCTGTGTCCTGAAGCCACAAGTCCCGTGCCTAGGATATCACTGACTTAGCCAGTTCTTCCTCTGTACCCAACCAACATTTGCGAGACTAGTGTAATACTTGCTACTCTCAAGAACAGGGTGTGGGTCGCCATAACGTTTCGGAACCAGTGCCCCAGGTCATGTCCCAGGTACTCACATTCAAGAAGCCATTTGATCTTGTCCAAGCGGTGCCCATACTCCCTTCTCAATATCCTCACAGACCCGTTCTGCAACCTCGGGAGAAGCTTCTGCAAAATGCCCCGTGTCATCCAACCACTTCTTTTCTTCTTCTGTACTGATTCTTCCAAGAACGGCATTTCGGTAAGGGTAGCGACCGAATCGATCAATGATGGGCCAGTGAGAATCTAGAACCATACACCACCAGTACGTCCAGGTTGCCATACTGATACTGGATTCTCCCTCTTCAAGTGGTGGACCTTTGACGTACTCGCGCAAGAAAAGAAGATCGTCCTTTAGAATATGGCTTCTCCTTTCGCGGTATGGGTCTTTCTTTCCAGTATAATCTTCAACAGCCTGGCGTAGTCCTTGGGACAGTTTCAGGCCGATTTGCTGACTCTCCAAATCCTCTGCGTGCAGGAATGGAGCAGCCCACATTGTTTGAGTAGCTACCCAATAGCTAAAACTTGTGACACCCGCATCCTTCCATCTTTGAAGTTTATACGGTTGCAGTTCTCCGGGAAGAGTATACCACTGCCCGGCGAGACGTCTTCCAAGTGGTCCAAAGTACCCAGACTGCCATCGTGCGTCAATGCCTCTGAAGAGGATCCTAGACGCCTGATCGAGAAGTAGTTGAAGACCAAAGCACTGTTGTGGGAAGTCTGCAGCAGTGGGTGGAGGAAGAAGGGACATGAAGTCCAAGTCCGGAAGAGTCGCGTCAGGGCTTAAGCGACTGAGAGCGATAAGCGCATCCTTGGCGGTGCTGGAGATGCAGACGTCTTTGAAATGCTCCTCTGTTTTGTCGGATTGAACTTCGGAAAAATTGAGCTCCTCAGTCTTGGGGAACGGGAGATATCCCTCGGCGATTTGAGTCAACAGAGCAGGAGTAATCAGTGATGATAGGTTACTGTGGCGGTCCATACTGGAGGAGACAAGCAGATTGCGGGAATAAAGCTTTAACGTGCAAAAGCAAAGTTCCACCTCAGGATGGGAGCAATAAGTTTTGGTTCATGTAAGATGAAGAGAGGGGCATGTCAGAAAAGGAAGGTTGAGCAATAACTTGTCAGCTTCTCATAATGCCGCCGTATGGCTAAGCATACCCGCACGCGTACGCGTGCAAATAAGGAAGAACGCGTACGCATGCAAATAAGGATTCTTATGTCAGCACCCTAGATAGGTTAAAAAATGCCTTATAGATAACTATTAAGCTCAATTAAGCACCTAATACCTTACTTATCGCTTATATTATATTTAGCGACCTTAATTTACCTAATTGACCTTTAATAGGCACTTTACTGACCCTACTAATAATAAAGTAACCTCTTAAAGTCTTCCCTAAAGATACTCTCCCCCCTAAAGCTATCTTTAACT